>JAHWFP010163708.1:0-23462 GCA_023313725.1 Lithobius niger
CCCCCCCCCCCCCCCCCATATCTACCACACACTTTGGCCTCCACAATGGCACCCCCTCTTAACGTGATCCACTTCTCGCATAGCATTCTGGGAGTGTTAGGCCTAAAGCCAGACATGCAGTCTCGAGGGCTTTTTGTACATTGATTTAAAACTTAATTTGGTACATGAAATTTACGTAAGTCTGGCTTTTAATTAGCATCAAAAAATTAATGTTACGAGCCTACATTGTCGTGCCTGATATTGTTAAGCTTATCGTATTGCATTTCAGTGGCCCACCTACTAGGGATATGCGAGTAGAAAATTTTTAATTCGTGCCGAGCAGAGTTTGCAACAGAAAATTCGAGTATCGAGCCGAGTTCGAGTATTTGATGAAAATATTTTTAATTATTTTGTTTGCAAGTTTTTCTTTAATTTGTTAAGCTAATAAGAACAAAGATGATGATTAGCTGACTGTGTGGGTCATGGTCTTCCAATTTAAGGATATAACTTGAAAATAGTTTCAATAATGACTTTTACCATGCTCCACTGGAAAGCTCTCGTCGAGATGATTGATTTGGTATATTGGAATGTCAAAATCGGTCAAAAATTTACGAAGTTATCGCATTTTCGCCGGATTCGAGTATGGACGCGAGCTGAGTTCGAGTACGTATATGTTTCATACTCGGTTCGGCTCGAATTTTTCGAGTGTCGCACATCCCTACCCACCTATCCATTGACACTAGTGTTTCTGGGCGTTGTTTGATCAAATTGACCATAAAATCCAAATGAAAACTGATTACTGGAGCAGAATACATTACAAGTGGATCCCTGTCTGTTAATAGATGCCAAGATATTATTACGTTGCTTGCTTCTTAAGATTAGCGTTTCAGTGCAGCTTGAACCATGAACCGACATCTTTTATCTAACAATTGTGCATTCGATTGGAGTCCCAATGCCAAACAATATGTTAGTGAAGCAAAACTCTTAAAGCATTCAAAGCTTTGCTGAGATCTTGTGCTAGTAATGGTAGTTGTAGGTATTTTTGCTGTTCCAGCTTCATTTGTAAGTTCATGTGGGTTGTAATGTTATAATGAGTGTGATTGCGGTCTCTGTTTCAGGGGCCGCCAACCTGGGCACAGGCCCCGGCGTAATATCCACTGATAATTTCAACGGCTACTCGAACAACATGGGACGTCAGGGACGGGCAAGCTTAGGCAATGCTAGTGAGTTCCCAACTCCCAATCCCACACTTCTTAATTCATTTTGTTTGTTAGTGTACCTGCTGCTTTTTGGGGGAATGTGGTGGACTGAATTTTTGCTGGTTCCTGAAGACGTAAAAAAAAAAAAGCCCTTGTTCTGACGGTGTCTAAGCTGTACTGGATGCCTATTTTTCAGATGTAACGAATTTTATAGATCCTAGTCAGTTGAACACTGAACAAACATCACCTTTAAAAATGAAAGCGATTTTGTTCACAAGGATTCTCACCTTTATCAGAGCACAAATTCCAAGAAATTGACGTTATGGTTACAATCAGGATAAAGATAAGTTGCGTATTAAACATCCTGGTGGCTCAGACTCCCGCTTCCTTTCTTCTGCTGCAAAATTAAATGAAAACTGAAATTCTGGATTTTTGAAGACTTGTCCTGAAATGTCCATATTTTTCACATAATGTCCTGGAATTCCTGAAATTTGTCGAAATTCTAAAATTAATCGTATTAAAAAAAATTATTATTATTTAAGCCTTCATTTTTGTAAAAGCATAACAAGTATGCTGATATACAATAAAGCATATCATTCACAACATTTTGGAGAATGTTTCTGCATGAATCTTTGCAGTTGTTAAGGAACGTGATTAGTCAGTCGGCCACCGCGTGCCACTCAGTCACCACTACTCGTCATAGCCGACAGTCACACGGATACCGCTACAACCTCGCCTATCTGTTTTGAATGGTGGATCCCGCTGAATTGTGAAAATTACAAATTGGATTGGTGCTAGTTTTTTTTTAATGAACTAATGCTTAAATGATAAAGAGATACTAAATTCATTAAGGACTGGCTTGATAAAAGAGACTACAGTACGGCCGCAGAAAAAAATATTTGGTTCTCGGGCCCTGCCTGGTGACTTTTTTTCAGCTAAATAAAAGAAATGACCCGCAAAAGGTTACTTAACAGAAATTTTTGAGAAATGAGCTTTTCTGCATACAAGTTATCCTACAAGAACCAGGTTTAGTTGTAGTTGGAAATAGTTTAAAATTGTAGTGCGCCAATCTGAACAGAAAGAACCAAATTGTGATACTAGGTAAGGTTACTTAGTTTCCAACCGAAATAACAAAAAAAAAAATAAGAGCCTGGTCACCGGTTGATATTTTGGACTTGAAAAATGTCCGAGAACCAAAACATTTTTTTTTCCATGGCATAGCAGATGTTAGTGTTTCGAAATATGACGCTTGGTGCGGAGGAATAAAAAACGACCCTACAGTGCCATATGTAGTACGGTGCATAAGACCGAAAAGTTTTAAAATGGTTAAAAAAAATTGAAAATTCCAATAAATGTCCTGAAATTTGGTCCGACATGATGTCCTAATTTTTTAAGTCTTCTACTGCTGTTTAATGAAAAATGAGCCAGTACAATGGACACTAGCAGCTGGAGTGAGCAGATGATATCCCCAAACGTGTACATGGTGCATATTTATGTTACAAAATTCGGCTGCAATCATGTGGTACCCATATAGTCACTACCGGTATTATCAGTAAACACTTCCGTTTAGTTACTAGTTTAACCCTTTAAGGACTGCACTTGCGGTAAGGGCTCATAACTGACTTGTAGGAAACACATCATAGCGTCTCACCCAATTGAAGTAAAGGAATGTAACCTGTGTCATTTTTTTCCTTACTGATCTGGCCTTCATTTCCCATTTTTTGTTTCACCGTTATTGCCTGGAAGGTTTCGATCTGACCTGTAGAAGCTCTGTAAACCATGATTCTACAACGGGCGCATTTGGGCGCACCTGTCCTTAAAGGGTTAATACCGTTTATGTTTATCATTTATATTTCACCTTAAGAGGTCGCCATTGCTCATCACCAGAATTAATCCGAAGAACCAACAACCCAACCCGTACTTTGGTAATAAAAAGTAATCTTTCTTGGGGCAGTGGTATTGGTACCGGATAGGGGTGGCACAACGATAATTCAATAATATCGCGATAATTTTTTTTATCGATTATCGTATCGCGCTGTTTCTGATTTATCGAATTATCGTGCAAACCTATCAATCCTGAAGTTGTCATATCTCGGAAACCGTAGTAGCCAGAAACAAGCGGTTTGCGGCGTTACGCACGGAACTACAAGGGCTCGCCAGTCAAGTGTGTTATACTGTTGCTAGCTACTTTAGCTGATTGGAGAGTCAGTTTATTGCAGACAATATTTAATTATTAAGTAGCAGCGCAACTGCTGAATTGTTTCTACATGGTGAGGAAATAATGGACTACAGTATAACCTCTTTAATACGAACTCGGATAATACGAATTCCCGCTTAATACGAACTTTTTTCAAGGTTTTGGTTGGTCAGCTATTCAGTCAATGCTAAATATATACGGATAAAACGAACTCTGTTAATACGAATTTACGGATAAAACGAACAAATTTTATATAATTCCAGCCTATTTTACGAATTTTCCCTCTGAATTTCGTTTTGTTCCACGCAAAACATCGACCGTCATCCTTTTACGCAGTGAATTAAAAAAAAAAATCGCCGCTCCCCCGAAGCGTATTTTTTTTTTTTCTTTGTTCGTTGAGTGAGGCACTAACGAATATTTGTTCTTGGGAAAAATATTGCACAGGATAATTTTAAACTTACAGCTGCACGCAACAGATATCCATTAAGGTGTACGAAAAATATCAGACAAATAGCTCTAATAGATTTGGAGAGCCATTTTTTTTTTTTTTTTTATTTACGGGCGGTAACGAAGTAAAAATGAAAATCTTCATGTTCAGAAAACGCGTCCGAAAGTCGTCGTTAGTTAGGTAGTAAGCGTTGTCCCCACCTGATAAACAATGGTGTGAAGGTGTAGAGGCCCCTTTTTCTTTTTAGGTTTGCATCTTAGCTGCCGTTTCAATTTTTTAATGCTGTGAAACGTCTTCTTCCTCGTAATTTTCAACGATAAACTAAACACAAGCCATGCCCCTCGGCCTACGCAAGCGCTCACGGGAATTCTGGAGCGCGCCATGGCGGCTATGTTGACATCGCGCGTCAGCCAATGAGGGCAGGCCAAATCGATCACGTGGTGCCAATTGGCCAATGAAGGAACGCGAGCTTCAACTGCTTTGGAAAGTTGGTTTGAAACAGCCCAGCCTGATTGGCGCATGCCGATTGGCTACCGAGGACGAAAGCTAGATAGGATATTCCACCAAAAGCGTTCGCATTGCAGTGGGCACGTTTCTGACACTCTTCCCGTCCATCCTGTCTCTTTGTCTTCCTTGATCCAACATGGCGGCTACTAAGATTAAGAGGCAGTCTCTCTCGTTAAAAACAAAGTTGGCAATATTAGACGCTGTTGAAAAAAGTCAACGGAAGTGTGATGTAGCAAAAGCCTTTAACATTCCAAGGAATACACTGTCAACAATTCTGAAGAAAAAGAATTCACTACGGAAAAATGATGACGAAAAAAACCCAAGCAGAAGTACAAAGCGTTTTCGTACGGCAACCTATCCAGATGTTGAAGAGGCTCTCGTTCGTTGGTTGAGACAAGCCAGGGCTAAGAATTTGCCGGTCAGTGGTGTCATTTTGAAAGCAAAAGCTGAATCGTTTGCATTTTTGTTTAAACACGAGAACTTTCAAGTGTCAAATGGGTGGTTTGAACGTTTTAAGGCACGTCACAATATTTCATTTCGTAGTGTGACTGGTGAGGCGGCCGCTGTGAACGTAAACGACGTAGAACTCTGGAAGAATGAAACCCTGAAAGAACTGTTGAAAGAATACAAACCTTGTGATGTGTATAATGCCGACGAGACTGGTTTATTTTATCAATTGTTACCAAATAAAACCTTAGCATTTAAAGATGACGACTGCCATGGAGGCAAACGTTCCAAGGTTCGGATCACTGTATTGGTTTGTGCTAACATGGATGGCTCTGATAAATGCAAATTGTTGGTTATCGGCAAGTCCAAGAAACCTAGGTGCTTCAAAAACATGCAGTCCATGCATGTGGACTACGAAAATTCTACCAAGGCATGGATGGTGACACGAATTTACGAAACTTGGATTAAAAAATTTGATCGTAGGATGAAAGCAGAGAAACGAATAGTTGTTCTTTTTGTTGATAATTGCTCTAGCCATATTGTTGTGGAAAATCTGGAAGCAGTAACTGTTTGTTTTCTTCCTCCAAATACAACAGCCAGGCTTCAACCTATGGACCAAGGTGTAATCCAGAACTTAAAAATGTACTATCGCAAGCGACTAGTACAGCGTTACCTTCTAAATCTTGATAACCAAAAAGAGACCGTCATTGACTTACGTGATGCAGTGCAGATGATCTTTGGGGCATGGAGTCAAGTAAAGTCTAAAACAATCGCAAATTGTTTTAAGCATGCTGGGTTTGTCACCGAAGATGGTGACTGAGAGGCAAACGAGGAACAACAAGCTGAAACTGATGATGACAACTTTCGTCCACTATGGGAAATGCTGGCCGTAAGAACAGACATACCTAAAGAAGTGAGCTACGACGATTTTCTCTCTGTTGATAATGGTGTTGCAACCGATGAAATGTTATCAGACGATCAAATTGTGTCAAGCATTGAAGAAAACGGTGACGAGCAACGCGAAGATGAACATGACGATTCAGCAACACCCCCACCCAAAATAAGTGTTACAGAAACTCTTGATCATCTTGATTCAGTGCGCGATTATCTCCAGTCAAAGGCAGGACTACCAGTTAATCTGCTGGAACAAATCAATCGTATCCAAGATTACTTGCTTACAACTGGTGTTCAAAGCTTAACCCAGAAAAAGATTTCTGACTATTTCATGCCACCAATTGATGAATAGCCTAGGCCTGTAGGATTATTATTGTGAAAATTACATTAGCCTATTTTTCCTTTGTGTGTATGCCTACCCTGAGTTTAATGTAATTTTATAGGCTTAAGAAACTAGCCTATAATACAGTAGACCAAATAAAAAAAAAATTATTGTACCAAATTAAAAAATTAGTTCAAATACACTAAGTAGTATACAGTAGACCAAATTAAAAAAAAATTAGTCCAAATACACTCCTTATGTATGCAGTATATACCATTAGGCTACATTATTTTAAAGCTGCAGTCTAATTTATCTTGTCCGTTTAATAAGAACTACGGATAATAAGAACATTTTTATCAGTCCCCTTAAAGTTCGTATTAAAGAGGTTTTACTGTATAGTTAGGCCACGAAAAAAAAATTGTTTGGTTTACGGGCGAGGTTGCAAATTGAACCACCAGGCAACCAGGCATTTTATTTTATTTTTTATTTTATTTAACTGACCACATTTCTTTGACATGTACCTAGAGTATGTAGTCAGCCTAAAAAAAATTTATATTGCTAATATGTTATTTATGTCATCTAGTATTCAAAGTATTTTAGTTTTTGTTAAATAACTTCATAGTGGTATGAGCTAGGCATTTGAAATTGGCACCGTTGGAAAGCTCGTTTCGAGGCGGTTAAAATGGTATACTGGAAAGTCAAAAACGGTCTATATTTAGCGAAAATGTGATTTTTAGCGGGTGAACCAAGATTCAGATAAAAAAAATGTTGACCCGCGATAATTTAAAGCACCCGCACGCGCCTGTAAACCAAACAATTAACTTTGCATGGCCGTAATGCATTTTCATGTCTACTGGCCAAATGGCTGCACAAGTACCACACAATAGGTTGCACTGTATGGTTCACTGATGGTTTTTTTAATTAACAAAATTAAAATGTTTATTCCAGCCTCAACATTTGTTTTATAGAGATATTATCGATTATCGCGATAATTTAAAACGTTTTATCGGGACGGGATAAAAAAAAATTTATCATGACACCCCCAGTACCAGATTATTACAACCATAGTGAAACATAGGCCTTTATTAGGGACTTTATTAAAAGTGCCAGCTCAGAAGATAAGGGCATCTTGGGTAGTTGGTTTGAATCCGGGTTATGTCCTCGCAACGGAATGTTGAATCCGTTACCAAAGCTTTGTTTTTAGGTATCGACAAAACAATTGTTTGGTTCTTGTATTTTTTTGCACGTGAAAAATATCAAGGTTGACCCTGGGTTTTATTTTGTTCAGAACTAGGCTAGGCTGTTAAAAGAGCATACCTTGGTTCTAGGGCCGAACTGGTTTGAAACAACCAGGGAGCCGGTCGTTAACCCTTTTAGTCCTATGCCATTTCACGAAAACTCTGTTGAGGGAACCTATGGCCGCAACATGGCTGCCATGAACAATTTCCATTCCTCATGAAAATAAATTTTAATTAAAAAAAAAAAACTACGCGGTCTAGGAGTATAAAAATTCTCACACGTAATAATTATATTGTAAATTATTGACCAGAAATATAATTGGGACCATCGTCTTAGGTTTTCATTATTAAAAAAAAAAAATCCTTAAGTTCGACTATGTAAATAGCGCTAACGAAAGTTTCAACTTAACATTACTGGAAATTACCCGCAAGCGAGCGCGCTCCTGCTAGCGCCAGTGGATGCGACCGTGACTCGCTTCGCGTGACGTCACTAGTGAACGGCCAAAGGGCCACCGCGGACGAACCAATCGGCGCTCGCGATACCGAAGAGTTTGAACAAAGGCCGTCGAAACGACACATTTCATTCGATGAACACAGGCAGTGACGTTGGAGTTGATGACGTCATTTTTTGCTGGCCAGAAAATTGGGATTCCCCCTCTCGAATGCGTCCCAAGATGGCGGCGTTGTGTTGTTCCGGAGATACGATCGTTTGAACCAAGGGCTATTTTCAGCTAACAAAAGCCAATTTTGGCGACGATGCCAACAATAACGTCGATTAGGTAAAAAAGAAGACATTAAATTAAATTGACCGGAATTGCACCTCCTATGTACGCAATTGAATTTTTTTTTAACAGGGCGTTGAACTCAGCGAACGATATGTCATCATTTGGGGTCTTTGTAGCTGTTTTAAGATGACATATCGTCTCTTAGGACTAATAAGATTAAGGGAAAATTGAATTGCATAGTGTAATAGAAGAAACTTGCTTCAAGTATGTAGCAACAGATAAAACTGGTTTCGTAACAATGTATAGGTTAAGATAAAATAATAAAAATGTTAAAAAATAAAAACCGTTGGAAACCCTGTTAAAAAATGTTTTATCTTCTTGTTTTAGGCCTTTAAAATGAGGTTGGTTTTAAGGCCCTTTCTCACCGATTTTCTTTTTTTTTTTGCTGAGAAATAAAAAGAAACACTGCAAAAATAGCAGTTACAGAACAAAAATGTCCCGGGTTACGCATGAAAATATAAAATTACCATTCGTAAAGTGCCCTTAACGTGTCCTTTAACGAATTATTTATAATTTTAACAATTTATGGTTTGTTTGTAATTTTAGAACCTTAAGCAAGCTATCAAAGTATAATTAGCACTACAATTATCAAAAAAAAATTGGTGCATTTCAATGTCAAAATTTATCAATTTTTAGCAAAGTTATTGAAGAAAACCAATACTAACGGTGCACAAATTTAAGAAAATTTCTTACCGGACATTGGGCTGGCACCTGTTTAAAAATGCGGGACTTCAGAAATTTTGTCGGGCCAAACCAAAGTTAGGGTAATATTTTAAGAAGTTTATTTCGAGTTAAACAGCATGCAAATATTTTTTTTGAACGAAATTTGTCGAGTTCCAAATGCTTGCTTCCATGTTGGCTTTCCTGTAAGACCAAATAGTTATAAATTAGGTCAAACATACATAAATGTTGTAAACTATTAATTTGTTGTGTTTTTTTCCCTGTGCAAGTTGTCTTTGCTTCATTCTCTCAAACCTATGTAATGTTGTAAAAGCTATTTATGCGTGGGATACATTAAAACAGTGAGAGGGTATGTCCCTTTATCTGGCCAATCTGCATTGGCACGAGAAGTTCAAATAAAAACTAATGTTACTTTCACGGACAGTAAGAATTCCAGCTTAGGTTGGCTTTCATGAACTGTACGTTTTTATCCCAGAATACCGTCCCAAATTAAAAATCTTGTATCCACCACACTAACGTACCGTGTGCATAGCCGGATCTGCACACCTGAAGTGCTGTGCAAGTACTGATTGTCGGCCATCTTTGCTGTTGGGAAGTGCGACAGTTTGAACGTGCTGCGCGTGCCTCCCTACGTTTTACATTATTTTGGAAGTTTGATTGTTGTGCCTTTGAACTGAAACGAACAGTTAAATGTTCGTGTCCTGTGTTTTGCTGTGTTCATTTGCGTGATGGTTGTTTTATGGCCTCTTCCGTGGTAGCTGTTGACGTTTCGATTAGGCCTACAAAACCATGTTCTCATTTCTACCACTGTCCACTTCATCTCCATTATCAGTGCTGGTCATGTTGGAATTGCAGCCCGAACTCGCGCCCTGTGAAATTCGCTTGCTGATCCTGATCGTTAGGCGATTATACTCCCTTAAGTAATTAAGAATATAGATGTGTCAATATCAAGCTAAATGTGCCAAGAAGCCTGCTGCGGCCTCATATTCCATAACTACCTATGCCTGCTTCGTCAAGAAAAAAACGAAGGCATCTTCCGAAGTCTAAAAGTGCTTCGCTCCCATACGAAACTGTGGCCTAGTGGAGGAACCTATTATATCTTTGTGTTTAAATAACTCTTCGCTAGTGTTGGATTTTTTTTTTACCATTCTCCGATTGTGTCATCGGCGGCGTCTTGACGTGTGTTGTCGGCTGACCGAGATTTCAACCCCGAACTTGAACCTTACTCTTCTGCGGTGATTTTGTTTATGCCGATCTACACTTCTTGCTCGTCAATTGCCGCTACTATCACCTCTTCATCAGTATATGTTTCTGCTCGGAGCTGCCCGTTTTGCTTTCTGGTATGCTTGCCTTGCCCCAAGCGCAGTCTGAATCTTTTTTATCGTTTTTAAACACCATTGAATCTCGTTTTGATACTTTTGGAAAGGAGAATGTCATTCCAGCACCTGTAATTTCACCTTCCATGAAGAATCCGGCGTTCCCTGCCGGCTCGGCAAATCTTGTTGCCTTGCAATCAAATATCATCGGATTATCTATTTCCTCTGATAACCAACACAATAAACATCGCAAAAAGACCAAGAAGAAGCAAGGGAAGCATTCTACCCCTAGTTATCCTTCTAAAAACGTAGAAAGCATTCTGCTTCGTCTGTTGTTGAAACGAAGTCTACTGCCGTTTTGTTTTCGTCTCCTGCTCAAACGAAGGCTACTATGAAGACGCCTCCGTCCCTTCTTTTGACGACTAATCTGACCATTTCCGCATGGGTTCGCTTTGTCTCGTGATGAGATTGATTCCAGCAAGCTGCCATCGTAAGAGCCACTTACCTGCTCAAGTCTCCTACTCGGCTGACTCTCCATCAGCTTTTGTGTCATCTGATGAGCCTTTGTCTCTGCTAGTCGAATCGCAAGTTGTCTTTCCTTTGATTCCTGCTTCATCAGCTTCTACGCTGCCTTACCTGCTTAAGCATTTTCATTGCAGCCTCCTGACCTTCGTCGTTCGTAAACCGCTCCGGCGCAGTTGGTTTACTACTCGCCATCGCCATTCTCTTCCCTGCCTGACTCGGCTAACCTTCACGCTTCCCCGCATACGTATTCGTCATCACTATCACTTCGCAGGCTATATCTCCCTCCTGGGACCTCCCTTCCCATCAGCATTCGTCCGCTTCGCCTCACCGCAAGTTACCTTTGCCGGGCCGCTGTTCACAGCCTGCTCCATGCCGTTCACCGAGAATTGAGCTACGCACTTCGCTTAACAAGACGACTTTGCAGCCTATTCCCTATGGTATTATTCGTAAAACTCCTAGCCGCTTCTAGCAAGGGGTCTGAGACTCTGAGGCTACAAAAGGCAATTAGATAGGGGAAAATCTGTTTTGGTACTTTTAGATTCTGCTGAAGTGCCTACGGAAACTTTGATTCCACTAGTCTTCAACAATGTGTCACCTGATTTTTGTACGCGCCTTCTGATAGCCTTCAGTAATAAAAAAAAAAAAGAAAAATAATCGGGGGCCTAAGAACAGGCATTTCGTTCACTGACCGGTCAAAACAGAACTCCCTCAGTCATCCTGTGTTGCAGTTCCCTACTCAAGCACGATGGCCATCTTCGAGGGAAAGCACGATGGCCATCTTCTGACCCTCTTCAACTTGACGCATCAGTAAGCTCCAAGATGAAGTGGTCCCGACACTTTTCCTCTTCGTGTACAAAGTAACGCTGTTCATCCTACTCAGGTTGTACCATTTGGAGAGGCAAATTTTCCCAAATTCAGCACCCCTACGATTTAGGAGCGCTACAAATACCCATTACTGTTGTCTGTGACAGAGTAACTCTCGTCCCCGCGCACATTTCAAGCCCGACCACAAGTCCACAAAACCCAATACCCAACCCAATCGCCATTCCGTTTCCTGGTGTTTGAGTAGTTCGCCCATTCGCCAAATCGACTCCCATGGCAACTGCAACAACCTGCTCCCAAGTTGCCCGAGCCCCTAACCGGACCCCCAAGCCTGCATGACGGATACCCTAACAGCATCAAAAGATCATATGTTCACCTACATCTTCCCTCCTTTCATCCTTTTACCACTAGTCCTAGAGCTTATCGCAAAGATTTACGGAACATTATCCTCATCGTCCCGTTTGACTGGCTCTACCATAGTTCTTTCGTTCCTCTTGTAGATCTTCCTGTAGAAGGGAATCAACTCGCCCAGAAGAAAGGAAGGACCGTTCACCAAATGCTTCCAGTCACAATATGCTGGCTGCTTTTTGCTCCAGCTTCTCCAGATGGACGGTTTTTTCAGGACAGCTTGCCAACAGCGTCTTCCGCTGTCTCCAAGGATCAACACACAAGTTGTACGAAGACATGTCACTTCGGTGCCACCGTTGATGATATGGAAACAAGACTAAACCCCTGGTTCCAATTCGAGCTCCGCTTACAGACACCCTAAACCTTGTCTCTTCTGGATGTAAATGTCCACCTTGGTTTTTGCATTTGGCCATAAATTCCTATGATGGCCGGATGCACCTCTGTGGTCGAAAACCCTATGATAACCGGTCTCATCAAAGTCTTCGGCGTGGAAAGACCGGTACTCCTTGTGCAGACAAGCCTCATGGAATCCTGGAAGCCAATGTGATAAGCCTTATTAGGACTCCAAACCGAAAGACTGTCTTCCTGCTCGCCTTGACACTTGGGAAAACCTGTAATGAGCTTCAAGCCCTCGATATGGACTAGACTCTTCCTTCGATTCGATCTGTACTACAGCTCAGTGAGACTTCTGCATCGAGCCTCCTTCAGAGCAAAAACCCAAGCTCTCTGGAAGGATTAATGTCCTTCACTTTTCCGGTGCTGCTTCCCCTTTAAGGGGACAGTGCTCTGTTGGAGCCCTACGCTTCTTCCTCGATTCAACCCAGATCTGATGAAGGGAAAAGGCCAGGCCAAACTGTTTTTCCTTCCTTAGTGATTTGGTTCGGGACAAGCAACATCCAGCTTTGATTGCTTCTTGGTGCATTTTTTGTCTTGGATTCACCTAACTCTTAATGAATCTTTCCCGTCTAACAACGTCAGAAGATCCGAGCCCTCTTTGCTGCTTGGACTGCCTTCAATCAAATCCCCATGGATGAATTCCTTCAGGCTGCCTCGAGGAAAACCTCAGACTACCTTCACGTCACACTTTCTTTGATACATGACCTATCCCAAGCGGCTGCATTGTTTTCACTTGGACCACTCGATGTGCACCAGTATATTCAAGGCACTCGCTAGACAACTACACGGGAGGCGATTACTGCAACTCCAGTTTGTCGAAGTGTACCATGCAAATACTTAAATGTGGGATGTTATTCTGGGATAAAAAGAATTTTCCATTCCTATGACCTAGATGAAAAATGCTTTTATCCCCAGAATACCAACCGGCCCCGCCTCCCCTCAGTGTTGTCACTGACAGTGCGCGTAAACATTAAAGATGGCTGCCATTCAGGAGCTTGGCGGCGCTTGAGGTACTTGGAACCAGCTAAAAGAAGGGTTTGTTGGTGTGATGAATATAGGATTTTAAACTCTGTCAGTAATTTTTTCTGCAGACAAATATTGCAAAAGTTTAATTGAGGGAGGATAAAAACATATTTTCCGTCAAGACCAGAGGAAACGGAAAATAATTGTTTTTCCCCGAAATTTTTTATCGGACATAAAGGCCTATAATTTTGTAAATCACTGGCCTCCAAAACGATTACCAGCATTAATTGGTCCGGTGGTCCGGTACTCATTTTACGCCCCAAGTGCTAATTTTATTTAAAATTGGGTTGGATTGGTGAGACCACTTGCTATCTAAGCCTTCATTTATTTTGTTAAACAGGTGGAGCTTGATAATTCCTAATGAATATGTTTAGGCCTAAAAAAGAAAAAAAAGGTTTAATTGCTGTAATCCGGCCGACCGAACTTTTATCCTACCGCCCCTTGCTTTTTTTCTCCTTAAGGCTTTTTTGTAAATCCGTTGCAAGTTGTGGCTAATTCTCTTCGTTATCAGTAGTCTTGTTATTGCGGTTTTAGCCCGTATTGTGGCATCAGACAAGTTGTTTGATGCCATAATTTAGTCGTGTTTTTAGTACTGTAGCACCTGTCCGACCAAAAAGTATGTGTAGCCTATTTACTGCTGTAAATAAATAAAAAAAAATACTCTACCGACCAACCCTAGTTTCAACTAACTGTTACGGCAACCAAACGGGAAAAAGGCTTTTGCTAGAATTGACATGTTCCTTGTCCCCTGACATTTTGTATGTTATTTTTGTCCCAGATTCCTTTCTCCTGTCCAACCAACCATCCCAGACTTTTTTTAACCCGAATCGACAAAACTCGCAGACACAAAACCAGTTCCAAACTTCGCAGAACTCTCAGTCGCAGTTCTCGGCTGGTAAGGATGGTACGTACGCCAAATATTCTTCAGTACTTGACCTAATGATGTTGGGGGTGTGCGAGTTTATTGCCTCTTTTGAATCGGACAACAATCTAATTTTTTTTTTTTTTTTGCTAACAGAAAGTGTAAAGTGAATTCGTGGCTATTCAGTTCACCATTTCGCAGGGGGTGTGCGGATACCAGGTTTTACAACTGTATACCTGTACTTTATTTTTCTGTGCAATATTATTGCGATAAGTTTTCGATTTTTTTTACTTTTACTCGCGATACTTTTTTCGATAAAGACAAAAATACCAATAATGTTTTAGCTTAACTTCACTTGATTTTAAGTGATCAAGCCTAACTTCCTTGTTAAATTGAAAAATTAACCGTAAAAGTTTGATTAAAGCCTATTGGTATTATTAAAAAAGTCATTAATATTAATTAGTTTATCCTAACTGTTCAGCATGTAAATTAAATATATTCGGACTAGCCTACATGGAATTCACTTAAATTTTTATGTGTTTGGCTTTACAAAAAATGTAGTACAGAAAAAATTATATTTGTAATTATGAAACCTCAAATGAGGAATTTTTTTTTAATCTTTTGCCCCTTTAATTTGATTGGTTCTCTTCACTAACACTTTATTTATTTTATAAATTTATCTATAAAAGTATATTGTAAAAATGTAACATAATTTAATAATAAGAATCGTTGATCTGAAGAGACTGAGGCAGTTGACTTAAAAATTTACAATTCATAATTTTACGTCATTACACTAACGCAGCTTTCAAAGTTCAATACTACCATATAATTACGAAAATTCAGTGTTTACGTTCAGGCCTGTCATCAAGCTACATATATGTGGCTAGTAATGTTCCCGTTTTCCCCCATCACATTTGCGTTGTTTGAATTTTTAATTCGGCGCCCGTGGCCTTTGGATCCCAAGAAGGATAGTAGCTACTAAAAGGTCATTCTGTCCTCCGTATACTTCCAGTTTCAAGGCTTACGTTCATGTAAATCAAAGGGTCCCATGGATTATTCATGCTCACCCATTTTGGAGGAAGTCATCCTGCAGCACATAAAACCAATGCACAAACTGTGGGCCTGTTTTGTCGGCGACTTCATTTCCATCCAAAAGAAGCCTGTAACTGACCAACTTCTCCTTGACCTTAATCAATGGCACGAAGCTCGAGCCTTCACACTGGGAGAGAACACAAACCTATCTAGTCCTGGACTGTGATTACCTGTGAGCTAGGAGACTCCGCAAACACTAGACAAGAAAGTGACAGGGTGCGGCAAACTGCAATTGAAAAGCCAGAAAATGTACACAGCTACAACACGAAGGAAAAGGATGAATTAAAAACACAGTCTAGAGTGATGCTCCGCCAAGCCTGAACTTGACATCGGATCCTAAAGTAGTGGACCTGCACGACATCCTGACCGCCAGAAAGGGCGTGCACCTTGTGTCATGTTGGGGGATGTGCCGTTTACATTTGACACATGTTATGGAGGCAATGTCCAGGGGAAACAACATGTTTCTGTTGTCAAAAATGAGTCCCGGACTCATTGCACCACAAAGAAACAGTTCCCAATTAATCGGAATGATACCGAATGCTGCTGGTCTCTAATTCGGTGCAAGACTTGTTTGAGAGCACTCAAGTGTCGATACAGCACTTCACTGATTGCGAGATCTCGCTGATGAACTTAAGAACCTGTCAATACAGCACTCATTCATTGGGAGATCTCATGATGAACTTGCGTCATACCCACAAATAATCCTTTTCAATACAGCAGTTCACTGATGATCTTAACCTCCATCATATCCACGAATAGCCCCTGTCATTACAGCATTTTGCTGATTGTGAGATCCCACTGTTGAACTTGCAACCGAATAGTCCCTGTCGATACAGAACTTCTCTGATGTGAAATATCACTGATAAACTACAACCTCCATCATATCCATGAATACAACATTTCGTCCAACCTAAGTTTACAAAACAGCCCTCGCGAAAATGTAAAACGAGGAGGCCTGACAATTACGAGGCGACTGGTGCCGAAATTCCAACTGAGAAAATGTGATGTAGTGAAACCGAACTTTCAGCCAAGGATCTGTAGCCTGATGAAGATAGATGTGGTGGACTTGAGCTGCTGTGTTGGTCTGTCAAAAAAATCGCAACAACCGTAGTAGTATTGAACTTTGAAAGTTGTGTTCGTGTAGTGAAGTGAAATTCTATAAACTTGTATTCAGTTTAATTTTAATGTAGTTTCAAGCAAGTTAGTAGCTACTCTTTCACATCCCCTGATTTGGTGAAAGAAAAACCCTTAATTTTGCAGGAAAGTACCATCATCTGTATTTTTACACCGGATTTAAGCCCAATGCTTAATAAAGTTTACATGCCTTGAGATTTTTGCTTTCCGGCTAAGTTAATAACTGAAAGATAACACTCATACTTGAAGTTTGCAGTCTGGATAAATTGTCTTAGGGAAGCTTTATGTACATGGAGATTTTCGCTTCCCGGGTGGGTTTCTTGCACCGAGACTCCATTTAAATGCAGTGTTTAGATCCTGATGGTTGATTGTATAGTTTGTTCCACATTATGTTTTCAGAAAACTGACTGGATGACGACTCGTTTCCTTGCACGTGCAAACACATGTGGATATCACATTTGTACACTCAACGAAGTTACTGTTGGAGTTTACGAATGGGATGTTTACGGATTTTTTGTACTCGTAGTGGAAGAAAACGTAGCGTCGTACAGTCAGTTTTCTGAAAGCATAATGTGGAACAAAGTATAGTTCAAGAAGTAACTGAAAGTCAAATTAAAAGCCGCCAGCTACAGAATGATTATAAAGTCTTGGCATCTTCATAAACAGACAATATTTAAAGTATGGGGGATTGGGGAGAATTAACTATATCAAATATTTTCGCACACCTCTGATAATATCCTCTAACATTGATTTGTGAAGCGAGTTAGTTAAATGTTGGCTTAACATGTTCTCGTGTTTCACAGCTGGAAGTAAAGATGTCCCACCACGCTTTATGAAGAAATCTTCTTTCACTAATCCTGACGAGGTAGGTATACTGTGTGTACGCCTGTTGCAGGGCTTTTTTTCTTAGGAGTGCTCTTCATATTCACAGATCTTAAGATGGTTTATATTATACTTTAGTGATTGCATGGCACAGACTGTTCTAAATAAGGTCTTACTTATATTATCTAAGGATAGGACGACTCTAAAAGTAATACACTCTTTACTAGAAAAGCTTTTTATTTGTAAAGTATTGTAATAAGTACAGACCACTTTAATACTTTTGGTAGCTGTCTGATACCTTGTTGATACTGGATACTACTTGAATTATTTTTCTAATCAGTAATTCTTGAGACGAATGTCTCAAACTATAGCCTATTATAGTAGTGACTAATGGCCTCATTAATTAATTCGTACCCACTTAGTTTTAATTGGCCAGTTCTCGTGGCAAAGCTTTGGTCGAATTTTGTTGAATTCATTTAAGAGTTGCGAAAGACTCAACTCGCAAGCTCTGTGCATTACAACAACCGTTACAGTAGGCTCAGTTTCTATATGGCAGTTTCGTTGGTTCAGGACAATAATAGACAGTGTGTTAAAATCTGATTTCTTAACTCTTTTGCACTGTGGTGTCGGCAAGATGTTTCGTACCGTGTGTAGTTTAAATACTTCTTGAAGCTGACTTTAGCAGAGTGAAATTCTGGTGCAAATATAATATGCGATTTGTGGTGCTTTGTGCGTGTAAACAGCTCTCAGCAGTGATACTCCGTTTTCTACGTGTCTAACTGATTTATTCAGTTCCAGTTTTTCTTTTATGAGTCCGTGCCATTCCATGCTTAACACGACTGATGCCAGCTGATCAGACGCGAAGTTGACCCCAATTTCGAAACTGTTAATAAGATAGTGTTTGGAATTTTTATTACGTGCCAGAAGAAGATAGTCGGCTAGGTTTTTCCATCCACAGCAGAATTGACTATCTAAAATTCGCCAAGAGTTGTAATTCTGTGGCATTTTGACAAAAGGGCATAAGTCCATTTTTGGAACGGAAGGAGGTATGTTTGAATTGGCTCCATTTGTCAAATTAGATTGACTGCTTGTGGACCTACCTCCAACGGACACATACAAAATAAGCTAGAAAATGCTAGGGTGGACTAACCTCTCTTTGTCAAAGCAAAGAGAATGTATAGACAAGACATTTTTGGACTACCTCAACAATGCCAAAAATGGACTTATGCCTTTTTGTCAAAACGCCACAGAATTATTCTTGTATTTTTGGAAGCGTGCGCATTTTTCCTCCGTTAGTTAAAGTTTACACAACTTCTTTCACAAACTTTGTAGCGGCGTCAGTTTTGACTTTCCTCAAACCTTTAAATATTGACTTAAATTGTTTAATTTAATGCTTAATTCCCAACAATCAAAGATAAAGGTAAAGCTGGGCTAGGAGTGTGCGAGTATTATAATTTTAATTCGAGCCGAGCCGAGTTTTCTGATTTTTCGCCCGCTTTCCAGTGGTCCAAACTACAAGTTTCTATCTCTTAAAGTTAAAAAAAAAACCCGAGACCCCCTCAAAAAGCTGCGAGCGGCCCCCCGGATGTTAAAGAGGTTACAAGGCGAAATGTGCATTTATGCTTTGCTTTACGCAATAATTTCAAAAGTAGTTTTGCTTGAAATACATGCTTCAGTAGTAACGTTTTTTGGTGAATTGGGATCGGTTATTGGGATTTGGTATCTGCCCGTTTCTTTTAATGATCAGCTCGGGTGGAAAAAGGCTGATCGGCTCAGCCTTAGAAAAATATGCTTAGTCAGGCTCGCCAGCAGTGCTCCCAGACTCTAATTGGGCGTGATCCTAGTCTGCGGACGTGTTCGTAATACTCTAAGATTTGTAGGGTTAATTTTGTGCCACAGATTTTTTGGAGTTCGAATGTGGAAGTACTCAAGTGTAATCATAAAGAGACACCGGGTGATTGTCAACCCAGACTGTGGAAATTGTAGGCCATACAACTTTCGTCTTCAACTTTGTAAGGGAATTTGTCTGAATCGTACGGATGGAGAACATTTTGGCAAATAATACGACTTGGAAACGCTTGGACCGAAAAGTGCACCAATTCAAACTGCCTCTTCTAAAGGTTCACTGAAAATTCGCTTCGAACAGGAGTTTGAATAATCCGAGTCCTTTAGACTAGTTGTACGACGCCTACCAGGTTGTATGGAATGATTTGTTTTAACGAAACGTTGGCAGCTACCTGAATTAGTTGTGCCCACCCTTGCCTTATAACATGGTTTCGGCGTACTTCATTTTAAATTCTATACATTCAGTTATGGAACAGAGCTAGAGATAACAAGGGTTTAGAGGCTAAATTGACTATCAAAGTGATGACGGCAGCAAATGATGCAATAGCACTGCTGGACAAACAATTAAAGTTGATGGATGAATGTATGTCGCCGGATGGGGAGTCGGTGACCTTGACCGGGCATTCGATTGGTGTCTGCTCACTGGCGTGGAACGTGGCTAAAAGTGGGTACTGTGTCACCTGTTGCGAAACGAAGTGTACCGTAATCTGTAAATGAGACAAGCATAAAAGTAACGAATCGAACTGGAACAATGTTGAACGGTAGGGCGGATAAGGCTCCACGAGGCAGCGGGGAAATTGACGAACATTTTTGTTCGTTCACTCGTGCCTCCTTCTGCCAGTCGCCCGGTTCTCACACTTCACCCACCTGTCTGGTTAAAAGCCCAGAAAGACAATCAGCAGTTGGAGGAAGAAATCTTAACTTCTTGGACAAAGCAGCCATCCGATTTCTCCCGCTGGTTTCTGCAGCCCGGTGAGGAACTGCTAACGCCAGCATGTAGTGACAAGAAATGGTACTGAAATTGGTAAAACGCGAAATTCAGTCTTTTTATTGCATATGACATTAAATGCGACGGATTTTAATTGTTCGTTTTGTATTTATGAGAATTGAAAAAGACCAATTATTGTAATAAACAAGACTAAAGCTCCTTATTTGCCCTTATGCTGAATGAAATGAACAGAAAAAAAAGCTAATCTATAAAAACCTGTATTTTTTAATTGGCGGTCCACAATAATTGTGTAGGTCTGGCGTGCCGTCCCGTTAAATTAACTGGTCCGGTGCACAAATGGTTAAGCTTAACGGTGATTACTCATCACTGCCTCGGAAGTATACGCATTTGAAGCATTAGTCTTTAAACCCGCATGCTTTTGTGTCGCTCTTTCTAATACTCGGTGCTTGAAGAAACGTTCGTGCCTTATAGCGGAAGTTTGACCAACGGAAAGACCAATACAAAACCAAGAGCGATCGGTAACGAAAAGGTTCAGTTGACCTGTCTTGTCCACTCTCTGCCCAGCGTTGCAGATATAGTCAATTCGACGGCTATGGTGTCTGATAGTTTGCTTTGGTACATAACCAGACCAAAGAGGACATTTCGTTCTCAGACCTACGGAGCTTGACTTGAACCGGACTACGAGGTGGCGACGTGATGTTGATCCTGTGCCTCCCATGCTTCCTCTCGTTTCTCATTCTCCCTCGGTGAATTTGCATTCGTTCCCTTCTTCGACTTCTGCTGTTCATGTTGTCGACTGATCTTATGTGGTTGATTTAGTGCAGTTGTCTTAAAGTTTCGCTCTCCTGTGAGCTTGGTACGCTTATCGAGGCTATCTTGAAGAATGATTTGAGCTCCTGGAAGTCTTTTGCAATTCCTGTTTCACCCATCGTTCTGCTTCCAACCAGACATGCAGCTCTACGTATGGATGTGCAAACTTGGGAGTTTTTGGGATTTTTCTGGTTCGTTGGCCAACCTATTCAGTCTGGAATTTTCTGCTAGGGTTTGTTTTGTTGACGAATACGGGAAACCCACACCCCCACTTTCGTTGGCCTGCTTCTAGCCTGCAACGCTCGATTCGGGTGCCCTGCTTGATTTGTTGAGTAAAGCAACTGTGGCTGATGCCTTTGTTGTGGAGTATCTGATCAACGTTTTGAGATGTTAACCCATAACCGCCTGAAAGAACTTTCAGACCCTTTTTTTTTAAAGTACCCACTTGGGTCGGTTCTCTGACTCGAACCGGTTTGGAGTCGACGACGCTGACCACTGGGCTGTGACTGCCCGCTTTGCTCGGGGTCCCCGGGGACCCCTCACAAAGCTTGCGCTGGGACTTAGTTTTCCGCTGTTATACGTTGAAGGCGTACGTTCGTATCTAGGCGGTTATGGGTTAGCAATGCGTCACAGACCTCCCTTCACCCCCTTCATCCAAACTGTTACCAGCGAATAGGGCAATCACGAATGGCACCATAACGGTTGGTATGAAATCGTCACACTTTCTTGTATCGTAAAATTCTGAATGCCTGTTGCCAAAAGTACTGACACCGTCCAAAAAATTCACGTATGTACCTTGCTGCGAGTTGCAAATAATTTCTTAGCATCTTGAAACAAAAACATTACTGTTGATTATTTTACAGATAAATTTTTGGCGCAATTTTTGTTTACTAATGTTTTTTTCTATTTTAGATAAGTCTACGTCCTGCACAGAACTCTATGATGCAACTTAAAAAGGTTCCGAGCTCAGTCTCGAAATCCACCAACTCTCCCACCCAAGGCTCCGGCAACACCGACAACTCCATCTCAAACCAGACACACTCGCTCAACCACCGTCTAACTTCCATGACACTTACGCCAAAAGAGGTATGTTTATAAACGCCTTTTTTTTTAGCTGTATGATTTTCAATCTGGTTATCAGGTTGTGCTGGAGTGTGGAATTGCTAACTTCCATCAGTAATAAGAACGTTATGCGTGTGAAGATTTTTCTTGCATGGTTCACTCCTCTCTGTATTACAAAATGGGATCTCTTCCTTACCTACGGCAGAAGACTGCATCATTATCTAGACGTTAATATATGAAAAAAGTTGTTACTTCTCGCTACTCTCACCTTCACTTCCTCCTTGTCACTTCTAGTCACTTTTTTTCCTTGTCGCGGTTGGTCGTGCAGAATATGATGGGCATTGAACGCACATAATTTTTTTCTCTTTTTGTTCGTTGCTTTTTTTGGAACGAAAGTGGTTTTAGAACTTTTAGTACTGTGTTGTAACTGGAAATCCACTGAGTCAGTCGTAAGTGTGTTGGTGGACTTAGTGCAGGTAGAAAGCTTTGAGCCACTCGTAAAAACCCTACCCTAGTTGTTAGAAGCGCCGTCAGTGTGTGTAAAGAGACGTGGATGTGAGGCTACGTTGGTTGGTTGGAAAAGGGTCTTGGCAGTGCTCCTGTGTGGTGTGATGGGGATTCGTTGTGGGCAGTTTGCAGTTTAGACAATTGTACGGAGTTTGTGTCACGGTGCGTGGCGTACGATGGGCGAACTGGCAGTCATTGTGTAGTATGGTGTTGCCGCGCTGGGCGCCATGTTGTGGGCCAGGCGAGCTGGTGGATTGACGGACTGACAGGCCATGTGGCCGGCCTGCAATAGGAGTGCTGCAGTTGATTTTGCGGACGAGTAGTAGAACTGGCTTCAGGTTATTGTTCGACACTGCCAGTGTGGGCGGCGCTGCCAGGTTGGTCGATGACATCCGACTGCCTTTAAAATAAGTGAAAAGATGGAGTATGAGTGTTTACCTTGGATTTGTCCATTGGATACATTACTACGCTTTTCCAAAATTCCTAGCTGTAGTTGACAGGCTAATTTTCAGTGAACGTTATTTCAAATTTGGAGCAACTCGTTCGTCTTCTTCAGGAGTTTTTGGTCGTACTAGATCGCCTCAGATCGCATCGGACTGGACTGTTGATCCGGCGCAAACCAAAACAACGCGACAGATAACAGTCCAGTCCGATATGATTCGAGGCAGTCTAGTAGGGCCAAAAACGCCTAAAGAAGACTAACGAGTTGTTTCAAATTTGCAATAATGTTTGATGAAATTAGCCTGTCAACTACAGCTAGGAATTTTGGAAAAGCATAGTAATGTATCCAATAAAATAAGTGAACTTCTTTCCTAGGGTGTAGTGGAGAGAATTCTCGATGGATCGGCAAGATTTGTGTTAAAGAATTTCGCCATACGGATCGATTTGGATTACACTCATTTTAACCTTTTAAGCAGTTAACCCAAGCTTTGAAGGGAAACTGCGGTTCGAAAAACGTAATTTTCGGCCAAAATATCGATGTGATAAACGCTGAAATTCGTTACCTGACTTGTTGTGCATCGATTTTTGTAAAAAAAAAAAAAACGTTAATGATGTCTATAATTTTATAAAAAGCACTTTATTTGAGTGTAGACTCACTAAAAACTGCAAAAATGTTGTTCTCATTCGTTTTTTTCCCTAAGTTAGAAAGCAGAAAATTGGTCATTTTTGATCAGCGGTAGCGGTCGAACAA
>JAHWFP010163709.1:0-20998 GCA_023313725.1 Lithobius niger
TGGCACAGGCTAAGGATAGTTTTTCTTGGAACAGGCTAAGGATAATTCTTCTTGGCCCAGGCTAGCCTTTTCACGCCCGCCATAGTTGTACGGCTGCACCAGCTGAGCTGTTAAAAAATTAAGTCTCGACGCCCATTACGAGCCAGATGACCCAGAGTATAGTGAGCTACAACATCCCAGTTGCCAACAAAATGAATGCCTGTTCGGATCTCATCACAGACTGGTGATATAAGTTATAGGAGTGCCTTATTGCGAATCGAATCGCGAGAATCCAGACAAACCTTCGTTGTATAATAAAGCTAACAAAGACCTTTCTGATTATAATGTTTATCTTCACGTCTAATCTTCATCAGCCTATGTATGATCCACAACGATTTTCTTCTTTTACTTGTTTGTTTAAATTAAATATTGAATGCCAATGTTTGCTTTTACAACCAATTGGCCTCAGTTCTAAAGTATTTTGTTTGAAACATGTACGTATCACGTTAACCCTATGAATTGGTGCCTACACCGTGAATTGAACTGGAAAGGTATTTCAATAAAATTAGAGTGTTTTATTGCATTAACCTTTAAACACACTGCATAAAGACGCAAATTGGAATTTAAGCTACTTCTGCAGATATTTACATACATTGTCACTAGATAAAAATGTAATAACAGAAATACAAGAACATAAAACAAAAACTAAAGTTGTTTCGACTTAAGAAGTCGTTTTTAGCCAGGAACACCTGAAAAATAAAAAATAAAACAAGAAATACGCCGTTGTAAGCAGTTGGAGTTAAAATACTAATATTGTAAACAATTGCAAAGCTTTCGAAACAGCATACAATTTTAACAATGTATAGTTTAACATTTTCAAAAAGCACCTTTCCTTTATACATAAACCTTTGAGCTCTTTTTTTCATATGTACTTCCTATCTTTATGCAGGACCATCCAGAACCCTTAGACAAACTATTTAAAAGTACACAAACTGTCCACCTTAATTTCGGATAGCCATGAAAAATATATAGACGTAGTGAAACCACGAGAACCTACACCGTATCGTCCTTCTCTTTAGGTTGTAATTTTTGTTTATTACAAACATTTAGTTCAGGTATACCATGAAGTATGAGAGCATTAACACACACTTAATACAATCTTCTGACTGTAAAATCCGTAATTGAATGGTGGAAGATAGACGATTTTGACTGACGTTGTGTAAGCAGCCAGCTAAAGTTCAAGTTTCATGAAATCAGATCTTACGAGCAATCCAAAAACCGAATAAATGATTTTCCGTTTAATGCCACATTCTTCCACTTCTTTCCTTTGATGCCAGACAAAACAAGAAACAAGGACTTGCTTAGCGGGGTACTGATTTCCATAGCTAAAAGCTGTTTTGACTCGTTGGCGCAAGAAACGAATTCCCTCCACCAATTGAGAGAAATTCTGGTACCAAAGGAAAACTTTAAACCTTTCACCTTTTCTCCACGAATCAGTGCAGTTATTTTTGAAAGTTGTCCTGTCAGAATCAGTTGTCCTGTCACGATCATTTCTGAACCTTCGTATGTTATGTTGTAAATGGGTTTCTTTGGCAAAAGTCCTTCAATCCTCAACCAGTCCGACAGCCACTCTAATTGTTCTTCGAGACTGTCCTCACACACTGTAACCTCCAATACATAGGTTGTGTTATGGTGAAGAACATGAACACCCTGGTGAGTTATCGCGGTATAGTTTTGCAGACTCTTTACAGAACCAGGTGTAACTGTTGGATAAATGAATGAACGTCCAGCATCCGGCTGATACAAAATGACGGAGTATTGAATTTCGACGCAATTCTGTGAAATGTTAGGTTCTGTCAACTTTTTCTTTTCAAAATCCAGTTTTGGGAGTCGGTCCACCGTGAATAACTTTTCACCCGGAGAAACAAGAGGCAAAAATGCTTCCGTCAGCTCGGAGATTGTTAACTGGCTTTCAGTTTGTAGTTCTTCACTAATTCCTAAAGAAATAAAGTCGTTGAGCCAAGTTTCAGATTTACTGACAATTCCTAAAATCGGCCAAAAAGTGGCAAGCTTCTTTCCGTAAAGTCCAAAGAGAAAGGACCAAACTAAACTTGTTTCCACGGCAAATGGACCATTATTCGAGCATAACCTTAGGAATGTTTCACCCTTTGTTTTGGACATTGACCTAGTCCAAAGAAAGTAGGCCACAGGAAATTCCAAAAATGAAAGATGCACTGGTTCAAACCACGATTCACGTCTCAAACCTCTTCGTGAATCATTCTGTGTCAAAATTCCTAACTTCAATATATCATCATTCCCCATCTGGGAAACCAGTTGCTCTTCTGTAAACGTGTACTGTCTCTCTTCTAATGCTTTCATTGCTAGGGATCCGAATTGACTAAGCGTCTGAACATAAGTAGGTGGTTCGCCAATATTATACAAAAAGTAATCACAATTTTCGTTGTTTGTACCTTGTTTGAAAAGCATTCTTTTTAACATGAAATTAAAAAGCGTCTTGAACAACTCGGTTTTTGTCTTAAGAGAACTTATGTCTGCCTCCTCAGCCAAAATGACTAGCAACAATAGGAACAACGGACAATCAAATAAGTTACTTTTGAATAGTCCAGCAAACTTATCATCCACCAATTTTATGATGGATTCTAACTTAGCAGGCGAATGCCCTAAGTATAAATTAATAAACCCTAGTTTATTACTGCCTGTTAACCCTTTAATTGTCACTCTACTGTTCACGCACTGGGCTAAAGTTGATGTTGACCATCCCGTAAAAACATTACTTAAAGAAATACATCCCAAACGGGTTGTTGTAATGACTGTTGAACGAGGGAATCGGCTACCCATTAAAAGGGAACTAACGTCCACATGCTTTTCCTTAGACAGTTCGTCAAACCCATCCAAGATAAACAATATTTTGCTGTCATTTGATCTCATGGCTTTTAAAATGTCATCATCCGAGTAATCTTGTAAATGAAGTGTCTCAAGTATTAGTTCGTCGAGAGTCGTCTGAAAATCCCGAAGGCGGAGAAGGATTACTGCCGCAAAACTCTGAATGTATTCTTCACCTGATGCGTGATCATAACACAACTTGCTAGCCAAAGTTGACTTGCCATAACCTGCTGGACCTTCAATCAAAATACGAGTGGGTTTGTCCCCGTCAATTGGCCTGAAGAGTTCATGCAGGTTCAGAGCCTTTTTCTCTCCATCACTATTCGACTCGATAGTCAAATCCACAAAATAATCTTTGAAATTCAGTTCCCAATCATTTAACCAGGGAATCTTTGGAATCTGCATTGTTTTGTGCTCGAGGTGAAGCCTTGCCTTCAGGCACTCCCAGATGTCTGAAAAAGAGGAGAAATTTAGCTTGTTTATTTTTAAATTTATTTATTGATCATCATTCTCAGCTTCTCTTTTATTCATGCAAGCAAATTTTCACAAAGGCTTTCTGGTTCAAAGACAAAAAGCAAAGCAACAGTTACTAACAAGGCTTTCAGACAACCTGTTTGTGTTTCTAAAATTTGTGGTCGTAAAATTCATCAGATTGTACTCTTCTTGACCCAGTAGTGGAAATAAAACTAAAACTAGCTAGTAACGCTCTCTGCTGGTAAACTGGGCAATTTGTGTGAGCAGTGTTATTTTAATCCAGCATAAGTAAATCTGTATAACGTGCAGGTTGTGACAGTACCTTTACTCATAGCCCTATATGTCTATATGTCTTTTACAAAAATCCCAAAATCAGTATAGGCCCTGTACTATACATGGTATAGCTTTTCCCCAAAATGTCGACCTTCAATTTAAAGCACAAGTCTGGTTTGTGTGTGCTGTCTGGTTATAGCTTCATATTAGAGAAAGATAACGTCTAATGCCTGTGTACTAGCCTAATAGTGGCCGAAATATACTTTTAAATCATGAGCACTGTTATAACCACGTGTATTTAGTTTCATGAACTAAAGTTTTTTTAATTCGTTAAAGGGACACAAATCCTTCCGTACTGGCTTTTTATTCATGCGCCAACTGCACTGCAATTTAGTTCATATGACCATGCCGCACATAGCTTTCTGACACATGCACGATGCAACATCCGATGCTAGATCGTAAGTATTTCGGGGCCAGGTTGCGTGACACATCTTACGAGTGCTAAACGGTAAACAAACACTGCAACCGATGGTAGTAAGCTAAGATCATCACCCGTCTAATTCTGTTACTGCTTCGTGGTTTAATATCCTTTTTATTT
Source organism: Lithobius niger (assembly GCA_023313725.1). Classification (NCBI taxonomy): domain Eukaryota; kingdom Metazoa; phylum Arthropoda; class Chilopoda; order Lithobiomorpha; family Lithobiidae; genus Lithobius; species Lithobius niger. The sequence goes on from JAHWFP010163709.1 coordinate 4,229, forward strand.
GAATTCAAAAGTAGAAAAAATAAAACATTCCGAGATCTGAAGCCTTTCTGTGTTGAGTATCGAACTTGAAGTCCTACCGTTACTGAGTGTACAACGTGTATACAACGTGTTAATGACTTGCAGGAATTTGTTGGCGAATTCACGGAGGCATGCTCACGTTAACGGAGACGTGTATTGTTAACTTTCCACTATTTGAAGGATAATTTCGTTAAGTTATTTCTAGTTTTCCTAAAGGATCTTCCCAAACCCTCCCCCAAAGCTTGTATCAACGGATGGTAGCATTTAGATAGTTGACACACTGAACTAACTTAACCTAAGGACTAAAGTGTGTCAAATAATTTCGTCTGCCATTTTGGATCAGATTTATGGTAGTAAATTAGATGGTGATGCACTCGCCCGCCAATTGATACGGCTTAAAAGGATGATGACAAATGTGTAGCTTAATAATGGTTCCTAAATAAGTAAGCTAAGTTTTACTGGTAAACGTTAAAGGGGAAAAAATTCTAAATCGATAGGCTAAAAATGGGTAGCATCACGATTGGTTGAGGTTGAGGTTGATATCTGGAATGCCAGAATGGGCTTCACTTAAAAACTAAAACTAATTTGGTTATTAAGGAGAGGCAACAATTGGCATAAGCTAGTAAGATACACCAAGTGTGCATTGTTACAAGAATGGAAGTTAAATATACGAAGTTTAAACAATCAGTTGTAGTACAGACATTATCAAAACTCAAGGAATAGAATCTATGGTAGTAGGGGGCAGAGAAAAATAAATTCAATTTCAATTTATAAAGCCAGAGCCTTGACCTAATGCCGCACGCCCAGAAAAATAAAGAGAAGAGAGGGAACAATAGCGAACGATGAGTGACCTGTCGCAACAATGCCAAAGGAGGGATACAATTTGTTGGGACAATAGATGACCATAAAGTTGCGCTCCAGAAAACACAAGTATTGTTTTAAGACAAGATATACAACAGCCATGTACAACAAAGTTAACGATAACAGGGTCTGGCTGGAGACTTGCTAATTGTTGTGAGACATCAAGTGTTTAGAATGACGGATAGGCTAAAAACTACCAAGTGTGGCTAAACAAGGGGAAAAAAAAGGGGGTGGGGGTGGAAGGCATTGAGTGAAATGCGCCGAGAGCCTCGAATTACAAACGGTCTTCTTGGGATACGAGATAGAACAGAAACCAAGCCAATGATACTGATCATCGAGCCCCATTCCAAAACTTAGCCACAAATTTCGCCAGTCAGCCACCTCGGCCAGAAAGACCGCAATAATAGGGTGGTACAACAATGAAACCAGAGAATGTTGACTTTCTTGCCAGGAGTACAGGGAAGACACCTTGGAAACGTCAAGCCAACCGAGTTTAATTGAACATTTCCGAGCAAATGAACCAAACTATACCGAGAAGACGACAATCAGGTCAATGGGTAATTATCTAGATTAGGGGCACCACGCCAAACCACTTAATTTTTGTACTAACCGACGCTACTCTTCATCCTAACACCATTTCGCGTCACAAAATCCGGGGAAAACGTCTATAAATTTCTCAAAAAATTATTTAAAAGTCGTAAAATGCTAGTTACAGACACGCTAAAGCTACGGCGGTGGCAGCCATACTGTGTGGTGTTTGATTCGGGAAGCAGGGTAGCCGGAAAACCCGATTTTCACAACAACAAACGTTGCGGAAATTTTTCTTTCGTTGTTTCGTTATTGCCAGTTTCGTGTGGTTTTGTTGTTATTGTCAGTTAGGTTAGGTTAGGCAGGTTAGGTTAGGTAGGTTAGGTTGGTTAGGTTTGGTTAGGTTTCGTTTCCGTAAAATTTTAGTGAGTTGCAAATCGGGTTTTCTGGCTACCCTTCTTCCCTCACAATATGGCTGTCGCCACCGCTGCTTTAACACCTATGTGACTAGCATTTTCCGTCTTTTGAAATTCATTTTTACAACCTTACACCCTTTTTCCCCGGGTTTTATGATGCTAAATGGTGTTAGGATGAAGAGTAGCGTCGGTTAGTACAAAAATTAAGTGATTTGGCGTGGTGCCACTAATCTAGATAATTACCGGTCAATGTAGCTTGTAAGGTTTCTAGTGGTACGATAGTCAAAGTCTACCTAGTAGTGGGTCATACACCCACGATTCTGGGTCTACGCCAACAATTGTGATCCGGTGTTATAAAACAGTAGATAGGACTAAATGTCTCAGAGTTAAAATAGTTTTGGCATCCAATGACATTAAACCCTATGGTGTTTTTATTTAGTCAGAGATATTTGTGTCTTCAGTTATGACCGCAATGGGCGTTTATTAAGTCAACCTACTATTTTAAAACATGTTGTTGAGATGCCGACTACATAAAAAAATCTGACAATAATTTGTCAGATGAAACCTGTTCACCACAAACAATTTTCGGAACCACTCAGAGCCCTGTACCCGGGTTTCACTACGATACTTCGTCCCATCTCGGATACGGCAAGTGTCGGGGGGTCCTAGTTGATCCTCTTCTTCAGTCCACTCGACTGTTAGCAGTTCCTTCCAGTATGCGGGTCAGTGAGTGTACGCTCTGGGAATAGTAAACAAATCCTTAATGTGCATTTACCACACCGCTCTCGGATTAATCGCGCATCATCAGCCCAGGTGAAAGTGCCCCTAGTCTACTAACTTGACAAGCTAATAGGCTAAAAGGTATTCCCTACCTTTGTGTGCCCTCTAGTGCCACTTATTTCTGTAACTCATGTTGTGGAACTACTTTGGTTCAGGTGAGGAATTTAAATCCACTAATATTTTTTTTTCTTTGGCTTGCTTGCAGTGCTGTTGTGTTTTACGAATTATATATTTAAAAACGTAAAGCACAACAGCACTTAAACAGATGTAATTTTCTCAATTATGCATTTGATTATTTAAATTAAAACACATCAATTTGTATCCGTGTACATTTTAACAAGTAAGTGAAACTTCAATCATATGACCCCTTTTTTTGTGGTACACTTGACGTTTCTGTTTGTAATTTAGCAATTCTTTAAAAACACTGAATGTATATTGTTGGATCGAAGCTATGGTTTACAAGTGAGACCGTTTGAGTTACTTGACATCATATGCACACAAGCTTATAGCAGTCAGGGCCTTCGATAACCCCAAGCCAAACTCAACCAAACTCATCCAGTCTGGAGGCAGAACGAAGTTTGCTCATGGGCATTCTGTTTGTTAATGGTACCAAACTGCCTGCAGATGGTTGAGTTTGGTTGAGTTTGGATTGGTAGTTATCGAAGGCGCCCAGTGACCTAAGTCAGCGGTTCCCAACCTTTTCTACAGTATTCCTCCATATTGGGATTAACACACAATGGCACCCCCCACCCTCCACCCCCATTGCTTCAGGGTCAGATTGGGAAGGGTCGAGGCTTGATCATGGACCTCAATACTCCTCCCGGGGGGGGGGGGGGCATAAGCTTCTCCTGCATTCCTGCATAGTCTAGCTACCGTATTTTTAAGAAGTGTGCTTGAATTTGAACATATTTCTGAAACTTAGGTACGCGATTTTCATAAGAATCCCTTTCAAATTTATCAAAAATATTTTATGTTTTAACAAAATGTCTCATGAAGTGCGAGCAGCTACCGTATTTTTAAGAAATAGGCGTGAATTTGAAATGTTTCCCTGCAACTTATTTTACCTTTTTTAAAGTTCTGATGGGGCCATCCCATTGATCCCAGTGTTCCCGAGCGGCCCAATCCGACACTGCATTGCTGTGTAATTTTTTGTTAAACAAATTGAATGATACTGGTTAAGTCTTGGAAATCTTACAATAATTATAATAATGTAATTTTAAAAAAATGGTTGATAGCAGGTATAGGTGTGTCACTGGCGTGAACTTTGCGATGCATCGTTACAAAAAAACAGTTCACCACTGACCTGGTAGCGTCTCGCGCCTCCCCTGCTGTTGTTCCCCCCCCCCCCCCCCCCCCGGGAGGCCCTCCTCCCCGGTTGGGCAACGTGGACCTACGTTATGAGGTGGGGATCAAGGGAGGGCAAGCAGGAAAAATAATCGTATAATAAAAATAAAATGATCATACGGTTTCTAGTAGAAAAAATATTTACATACACCGCTGGAATTATAGTCACAATGCTTATGGGCGAAGGATATTACTGCAAACGTTAGCACTGCTCATACTGTGTTTATAGTAATCTTGCAGGTAAAACGTTGTAAGCTAATGGTATTTCCTACAAAACTTCTAAGCATTAGTTCTGTTTAAAACACTTTTTACGTTTTGTCGTGGCCTTAGTGAGGATTTTGGAGTTGTCTTTCATTTTTTTTTTTTTACTTGACAAATAAACCAAATTTTAACCCCTTAAAAATTGAAGATTATACTGTTGTCTTTCAATTCATCAGATTCGTAGCGCTTTCAGTGTAGATTTCCAAACTGTAAAAGTAGAGGGGCACGAGCTTGTACATACCGTTCAGTTCCTCTTTCGTTGGTGTCACGGACATATGATGGTGTTCTTCGTAAAAATTCATATTTCCTTCTAGATGAGCAGCTACTCCTTTTGCAGCACCCATGATCGTGCTACTATGTCCTAAAAACGGTAAAAATAAAACATCGCAATGAGTGACCCTTTGCATGCTAGCATACGTCTTAGGGTGAATGGGTAATTTCACCGAAACCCATTTCACAGACAGCCATTTCATCGACAGCCGTGTACACGCAAGGATATTTTACCAAAATCCGTTTCACAAACAGCCATTCACCGAATGCCATTCCAAAGACCTAAACTTAAACATTTGTCCAATTTGTTTCGTATAACTAAGCCATTTATACCACGCGCCATGGCTGTTTGCTGTGACGTGCATATCACGTGACTGGGCTAGTCCAATCAAACGGCCAAACAGCCGTTGTTCTCGTTCGTCATTGGCTAACTCACTGTGACGTCACGCAAACAGCCATTGCGCATGGTTTAGATGGCATCTTTTTTGCCACTGATACTGTGGCAGCTGGGGGTAGTAACTCTTATAGTTGGTTCACACGGCCACGACAAAAGCAAGGAACGGCAGCTACCAACAGCACTAAAAATTAGACCCGGTCACACCAGCACGACCGACCAACGAACAACCAACAACGGACCAACCAACGCTGCAGAATGAGTAGAGCTAGGACTCTTACTTGTCAAAACTGGGCTAAGTGGCGACGTTGTGCCTAAACGAACCATCATATTGTGATTCTCCGTTTTATTTAATAAATCATACCGCCATTGAATACAGCACAATTTTGTTGCTGTTCGTGTAAGCAACGAGCATTAATAGAAGCTTCGAAGTGTTCTCCGCCACCATCTTGCATTTTGCCGATCGTGTTCGTAGCGGCTTGTCAGCCATTGGTCTGTCGGTGGGTGACGTCAGTCAGCAACGCCAAAAATGAAAAGTTGCGTTTGCTACGATCAACAGCGAACGACTGCGTATGACTGCCTGAGGGGCTGGTTGTCATAGCGACTGTTGGTTGTAACTTAGCGGTCGTTCATATCGTCGCGGTGTGAATGGGCTATTACAGTCGCAATATGGTGGCAACGTAACCTCACAGAAGGATTTACTAGCGCATCGCTTGACAAGGACCGCAGAATCACAGACAAGATGGCGCTTGAAATCGAGGCTTAAGCCACATTGGAGTTCAAAGATTCCGGCAAATTAACAATGCGCTGCCGCAAATCTCCTAAACAATTCGTGGTATTTTTACAAACCGTATATGGCAAATGTTAGTTGAAATGCACCTTCACGAAATTCGCTCTCCTCATTGTTGTTTGCCGGCCATCTTTATAGCTGCGTGATTGCAACTTATGGTAGCTTATTGAGACAAAACTATTTTTATTTACACACACACAAAACATGTATGGAACCGGAACAAGATAGTCACTGCGGCGCGAGTGCAGTTTACATATCGTCCTAGGTTGTTGTGTGTCGTATCTGGTGTTGGAAAGCCGAAGTTCCGGTTTCACGAAGGTTTTGCGTATGTAGAAAAAAATTGTTGTTTATCCCAACAAGCCTCCGTAGTAACAACACACGTTTCGTGCCGTTTGTCCCACCAGGGGGTGGCAACTGTACTAGAAACAATGCATTACAAACCTTTGCAATCTGCCTTCCAGCCAACGCTTGGCCGACGTCAAGAACGCAACATGACGCCAGCCGACTTCCGGTTCTTGTCTGAATGATATCTGATGAGATTCGCCAAAGGCTAATCCTACAATATATTTATTTATTTATTTTATTTACAAAATTATTGTAACCCCCTATAAAAAAAGTAACAGCAATTTTCAGATTAAAACAACAATTTTGTGAATCTCATATGGCGGCGCCCCTTAATGTACCCCCTTTCGCGCCTGTATCGTCTATGCTCTCGCCAGAATGAGATTCGTGAAATTATTATTTTAATTTGAAATTGCTGTTATGCTCTTTGCAGGGGGCTACAATAATTTTGTAATTAAAATATATAAATAAATATATTGTAGGATTACCATGTTCTCTCTCTCTCTCTGATATATCGTTCTAAAATACACATCCCACAATTCATCATTCTGTCATAATTGCGCGATTCATGTTAAAACGTTTTGAGCAGGTTACCAAAAATGTGAAAACACTGTATATCTTAAAAATGATGCAAAAATCAATTTCTAAAATCGAAACAGCTATTGGAAACTTAGTGCAAACTTTTTTCCTATGCTAGGATAAATTTGCAAAGAGTATCACAGTGTAACTGTAGCCATGCGTATTTTCCCCTACTCGTCGGACTTGTGCTTCTCGAACATTGTGTACCCATGTTAATCATCATGGCGGCTGCCATCCCATAATCTCAAAGCGGACGTATCGTTGCTGGCTGCGCCTTCAGTCGTGAATCTGCTAGTCCGGTAAACTCAGTTTACCATATATCGTCCTAGGTCCCACTTGTTCCCCAAGTTGATGATGACCCTACTGATTGTTACATTCCGTAAGTGAGTGCTTCTACCATAACGAAGTGAGTATATTGCTCTAAGGTGGAAGTTTGGTTCAGCGTTGTTCACTGTTGTTTGATGGAACACTCCACCGTTCTCACCACAGTTGTGGTCTGTCCAGGATGATGTAGAACAGGAACTACCGAGAACACAAAAGAAAGTTTATGTTTGGCATCGTCATGGGAGACTCTGATTGGACAAGCAAACGTTGGAAGTATACAAATATACAAGAAGTACAGAAAAAACAAAACACTGTTCAAGTCATTTTAAAGGGTGTATAGTGCTTGGCACTGGCGTCTTACGTATGAGGCGTCAAAGTGAAGACCAAGTGGGGACCACACGGGAGTTGTCACGTGGCATAGCCCTCAAAATTCGTTATGAGTGTCAAACCTCCTCAGTGACGACCGATAATTATGATCAACTGGCCTTTACATCAAGATAAACAGTCTACGTTTTAATTAATTTTACAAATTAAATTCGAATTTATTTTAATGCTTCTGCTGGTAAAATAGTTTCTGTGAAACGGTCTACTGGTGAAACGGTTGTTCCTGAAATGTCCCTGTCTGTGAAGCAGCTGTTGGTGAAATGGAAGTCGTTGAAATGTCCTTGCCTGTGAAATAGCTGTCAGTGAAATGTCCGGGACCCCATCTTTGGGCTGAGGGCTCCCTCCGAACGCAGGCATAGTGAGCAGAAGCAACATTCTAGTGATGAATGGCTTGGACTTCAAGCCAAAGTGATATCAGCTTGAACATCGGAAGTGACGAAAATCCAATCTATATGTTAAGGCAAAGTCTCATAGCGAACACGAAGGACAGTTATTTTTTACACGGTACGGATCGCTCAAGCTGAAGTAATAAATTGGAAGGGGGGGGGAGTATCAGCCTGGACGGAGAGTGCCCGTGTGTGGAGCAGTGTGTCTGTTAGCCCTGCTCTTTAGAAAATAAAGATAAGGGGAGGGGGGGAGCAATACGCCTGCTACCATTAAGCAAATGATTACGCATTAACTGCACCTACAAGGTACATTTTTTTAGACTTTGTGAGGAAAGGGGGAGAAGAGATGGGAGGTAGAGGATGGGAGGAAAAGGACAGTATTCCAAGAAGCAAAATTTCCTGTTGCATTCAACGTTCAGGCCGTACCAACCAGGAACTGGGAAACAACCACGGGCAAAACAAAACCCCACGTACAACTTCTAGTAAGTGATAAATTTGTTCCTATGCTTCGACACTCTTGTACTTAAGAGATTAACGCAACCAGAAAGTGAGATCTAAAACTATAGTTTTAAGGAAATGTTCGCCTCGCTCACTCAATCAGCGCATCCCCTTCAGTCGTTTTGTTTATCCCTGCACCTTCCCCTTAATTTGTCAAGATTTCGTTCACGAGTCATGCAGAAACCCCCGAAGGTCGCTGTTACTAAAACAGCAGAACGCGAAGCAATTTATTTTTGGGTTATTAACAAAAACCCCATTAGCTCGTGAATGCTCGTATTGTTGCGTAACCATCATCTAACGTGAATCCCTTTATTCTTACGCAATCCACGGCATCGTTAATGTTTCTTTATTTTGTCCTTCGTTACAGCTCAGTTTTTAGTTCGTCCAGGCTTTTACAATAAATCTAAGGACCAGTATTGATTGTTCAAGCCATTGTTGCTTAAAATCTTCGGCTTCAACTTGGAAAAGAAACGGAAATTAAATTCACTGGTAGCAAATTTCAAAACCCTCCCACGCATTTGTCTTACACCAACCACCCCCAAACCAACAAAAGGACCATGCTCAGATTACCATGCATCCGTGTGCAAAAGTTCAGCTTCGTAGGCTTTCTCAATTTTGCGCTAGCCATGAGCAATGACTCTACGGGATTTAACATAGGGCCAGCATTACTAGCAGCCTAGTGACTAGCTAGTTACTAGGTAGCTAGTCAGTAAAAAAAAACGTTATTGACACATCTTTCTCTCTATGAATGGTGGACACTCAGTCCTTAACTTTCATTTTTTCTTTATCCAAGTATCTTCCCCTTACATTTTCCAAAATTTGAAAGATTTCTGTCGCATTGGGATTTATCCTCAACATGCCAAAATATGCTTTTAGTTGCTTACAGTTAACAGACACATGTCTACTAGTGAGCCGCCTTTTTATCATTAACAATCATTTTTTGACAATCGGATGTCTACAATGGGCTGATCTATTGTTACTTGGTGGCGACACACAAGCGTGTGTCTAGATTTTTCCCATGTTAAATCCCATAGACTTTTTACTCATAGCTAGCGCAAAATTGAGAAGGCCTACGGACCTGAACTTTTGCACACGGATGCATTGTGATCTGAGCATGGTCCTTTTTTTGGTTTGGGGGCTGTAGGGGTCAGGACAAATGCGTGGGAGAGTTTTGAAATTCGCCACCAGCGAGTTTAAATTTCGTTTCTTTTCCAAGTTGCAACCAAACATTGCAAGCAACAATGGCTTGATCAATCAACACTGCTCCTTATATTATTGTAAAAGCCTGGACGAACTGAGAACTGAACTGTAACGAAGGACAAAATAGAAAAACATGACGTTGCCGTGGATTGCGAATAAAGGGCATGCACGTTAGATGATGGTTACGCAACAATACGAGCATCCACGAGCTAACGGGGTTTTTGTTAATAACTCAAAAATAAAATGCTTCGCGTTCTACTGTTATAGTAACAGCGACCTTCGGGGGTTTCTGCATGACTAAATGTCAACGAAATCTTAAAAAATTAAGGGGAAGGTCCAGGGATAAACAAAACAATTGAAGTGGATGCGCTGATTGAGTGAGCGAAGCGAACAAAATCAGCAATTGTTAGCCAGTGTGTGCAGAAATGAATTTGAAGCAACTTAAGCATGTGAAGAATGGTCATACAATAAACTTAAACCGTGTCAATTTATCTAATCTAATGGCTAATAGGCAATGGTAAATTTTAAAATTAAAAATGTGAAAATTTATAGAAATGAAATTGCTCTAGAAAAAAGGCACAATAAGACGGTGAATAAGACGGTGTAACCTTATGTACGTTCACAGTTCTATGAAAGATGTGATATCCACCCAAAACCAAAACTGTTGGAAAAACCCGCCAAATTTCCAAAAACGATTGGCCTTTGAAGGTAGAGATATCATTCAACCAGGGAAAGGCCGCCAAGGTCAATCCTATTAGCCAAGTTAATCGCACCCAATAGTACTTTGGACGTTAAAAGAAAACTGGAAGATTGCTATTTAACTTTAATTTAACTTTCATTTAACTTTCATTTAACTTTAGAACTATTATTCGGTGCGATTAACTTGGCTAATAGGATTAACCTTGTTGGCCTTTCCCTGGTTGAATGATGTCACTACTTTCTAAGGCCGACCCTTTATAGAAACTTGGCGGCTTCTCTTATAGCAGTTTTGGTTTTGGGTGGATAAAACTTTCACTGCGTATTTAATCCTTTACTTCTTACCTGCTGGGTGCTGCATTTTTCTTTCCGAGTTTGTTTTATGGCCGCAATTACTTCAGTCGGAGTTTCACGAGGAGCGAATTTTGTCTCACAATTCGTTTAAAGAAAAATTCTTGTGGCTCCCAATGTAGATTCTCACACATAGAAGTAGCATGTCTGTGGAGTCGTCACTTGTGTGCTCCACAATGGCAGCCATCAATTTCATGTCTATATGTTAACCCTACCAAGATAACCCTTTAACCACTAAATAGGCTGTTCCATAATTGTATATTGTCTTAAGTGTATCACATGACTTCTCTGTATTTAAAGAGCAGTAAACAGGAAGTTCGCTGTCTTATCAGCTGTAGCCTACACTCTGGTAGTCCGTGTGTTTATTACCATTGGTGCCCACGCTGGGCTAAGGTGTGTCCCCGCCTAGGACATCACAATGTCTAAGGCGACGCCCTTCACGTGAAGTTGGGTCACTCTGCCGGCATAAGGAATAAATATATAAAATTCAGTTTTATCGCATTTTTGTAATACAACTCACTGAATAAAAATTTAACACATGGCTTATTTTAAATTTAAGGTGTGAACAGAATGAAGGAGGCAAATTATTGGTCAATTATCTATAAAACTAAGTTCATAATATTTGTTTGTTTGTGAGTGTCGCCAGATCACCGAGGTTCTCACTGCTAACTGTTAAATTGTCCGTATAAGTAATGATTAGAACTCGCTTTTCAACAAAGAGGCACAGTACTGATGACGTCATGTTTTTTTTCCCACTCACAATATTTTCATGCAAACGGGATCTAAGCCTCTATGCCTCTTAACTCTGGATCTAACTAAATCTAATGAAAGCGTGCGCGACTACTAACCAGAGTTGGACCGGGAAATCACCAGAGTTGAACCGGGTCACTTTTTTTCACCCGGTGACCCTGTGACCCGAAAATAGGTTGACCCGGGGCCCGGTGACCCGGACTGAACCATTCACCCGGTCGCGGTGACCTGGCCGACCCGGTTGTACCCGGTGACCAGCCGATCCGGTGACCCGGCTGGACCCAGTGACCCGGTAGACCTGGCTTGACCTGGTGACCAGACCAGACATGGGTTTACCTGATGACTCAGTTGGATCTTGATTGACCAGACCGAACCAGGCTTGACCCCCCCAGTGATCTTGGGCAGGGAAACACAAAACTCAAGTTTGTTTGCTTGTGAAATCATATTCATTAAAGTCGCTAACGATTGTACCTTGTTAACAAATACGTAGCTTTTTTTTTTACCAATTTTCCGATTAATTTGGGCAAAGAAATTGTTTAGCTGTATGTTGTAATGATGAAATTGTCAGCAGTACAGGTCCCGTACATATTTTATGTCCAAGGACTTTGGCAAGTATTTTTTTTTCTTAAAATAAAATCATGTAATTTGGAGTGTCATGTGTTAATAACTGCCAACTTTCCGCAACCTCCCTTTGTAACTAATCAAATATAAGCAGTAATGCGCTCAGCTTCAATAGTGTAATAACCGGTAGACAGTGAGTTATACCTAGCTTTGCCTATGGCTTTTTTCTATATTCGCCAGTTTCCTATCTAAGAATGCAACTCAACAGAGTCAGTCCCCACGTCCCGTTTCATGGTGCTGCATGGTGGGTGGATTTTTTCCTGTTCCCGATATATGGAGCGTCCGCATGCCGACTAACTTTCATAAACTTTCATAACATATTTCGCACCTAGAGTGCACAAGACAGAGAAGGACACCAAAGTGTCACTAACACCCAGCCTGAATTAACAAAAAATTGAAAAGGCCTGTTAGCTAACGGAATATGACAGGTTAAAAAAGGGTTTTAAAAAAGCAGAAGCTACCAGAGTATGGTATTGTCAGAACGACCGTCTTAAAAATTTGTGAAGGACGCATTGTTTAAGTTTAGCTTTAAAAACACCAGCTGAGGACGCCTCAACAACATCACCAGGTAGAGAGTTCCAAACAGCTACCACGCAATTAGCAAAGAAAAACTTTCTACAATCACGCCTTGCCCGAGCAACAAGTAGCTTTTTTGAGTGGCCACGTGTTCGGTCACCTTCACGCAAGGTAAAATAAAAACAATGAGCTGGGAAATCAACGTGACCACACAGGATTTGAAAAGTTAAAGTCAAGTCAGCTACAAGACGGCGATATTCCAATGATTCCAGCTAAAGGACTGCCAAACGTTCAGCGTAGGATTTATTTTTCATCCCAAACAGGTATTTGGTGAAATTTCGCTGAACAAATTCAACATTATCAATATCTCCCAATAAATGTGGAGACCAAACCGAACTTGCATATTCCAGGATTGGTCGCACAAACACCTAAAAAGCCCAGGTTAATAATTTAACATCACCGATGTGAAAATACGAACGAATCACTTGTGCCTACCCGCGCTAGCATTGTTATGAACAAACAAGCGGATGCCGGCAAGTGACAAAATTCATCTAGACGCCGCGCCACGATAAGTGCTGCACGCATTCCATACATAAGTCTTAAGGCGGGGGGATTCGCCTATCCTGTTCGGGATATGACGTTGTTTTGGCCTCTTAGCGCATGCGAATCGTACAAGCATGGAAGAAAGATGGTGGTCGACACTTTGTACATGGTTGATTCGGATACACGTAATGAATACAGCAGTCAGTTTAGGTGTTAGCATCCTCAAACCGCTTTCAAAATCTTGCCGTAGTTGTATTTAATCTTGACCTAGCTTCGTTATTGTGACTATAGGTACTTTTAAAGTAGGTTTTTCGCAATTCCTTGGTGTCCCGTAATCGGAACTCAATTTCCCATTTCGCGGAATTTTATACAGGGCTTTATTTTCAGCGAAACTGATTCGCCAAAAGAGGTATACACTGTTTCAAAGTCATATAAAAGTTGTGCATAATCTTAACCTAGTTTTGTTATTGTGCCTAGATATTTTAAAAGCAGATTTTTAGCACAGTTGCTCGGTGTCCCACAACCGAAACTCAACTTCCCGTTTTACTGAATTTAATGCAGGGCCTTATTTTCAGCGAAACGGAATTCGGCTGAAGAGTGGACGTAAAGGCAGCAAAAAGGTTTTTAATAACTGGTTACGATGCACTGGACTAAGGCATAACCTTCCCCTGTTAAAATAGGCGTGGTCTATTTGTTACAAGTTAACTTGTTTATCCTCACTTGAATCTTGCTGCTCTTAGCCCAGAAGTAATAACTCGTACAGTGTCCGCGGCCTATCTTGAGTTCGCCCCAGAACGAACACAGATAATCGAATGTATGTTTTCGATAGCAGAGCACCTTGTTGATATCCTAGATGGTTACAAAAGCAATGGCGGCCGTCGATGAAAGCCGCTCCCTCCAGGAAGATGTAGCCGCTCATAAAATACCTGCAGGACTCAAGATACGCTGCGCGCACAATAGGACAGTGAAAAGACCTCTCCTAAAATCTGAGACCGACTTATAACTCCAGAAAAAATCTGACGTTCCCGTACAGCTCTCCTCTCCTAATTAATCGAGTGCAGAGAAAATTAGAAAACCAGAGGGAATGTACAAACTAGGGGGAGGAGGGAGGAGGGGGGCTTAATTGCGCGTCGACGGCTAGGTTATTAGCGCCAACCTCAGTCACAGTGGAGTGGTTTCTAAATTTTCATTCTTAGTTAGAGAGCATAATACGTGAGAGCATAATATGTGCGCAAGTTAAGCGAAAGTCTCTTAAAGTGCTTTCTGTGTGACATACTTCACCTATACAAGAAATAAAGCTATTAGCCAGAAACTAAGGCGATAACAGTAAATGAAGAGAATGGCCATCGAAACTTAAGAGCCAAAGGTATGCAAATAGCACCTAATAAACAACTTTATGTGGCTGGACCCATTGAACCTGTACTTCATGTTTACCGCTTTTAGAAAAACTTCCTAAATATTCCGGTGATTTTTTTTTCATGGAAACTAATTCGGCTTAATTCATGCAAGCACTATGAAAGCCGAAAGTTTGTAATTAGAATAAATTAATTCATCGCAATTACATGTGTCGAAAATTCGCTATGAAGAATTGGGACCAGAAATTAGCAGGTCGGCGAAAATTGGTGGCGTCATGTTTGGTAGAAAAAAATGGCGGTTTGGTAATAAATTGGTACGAAAAACCATAATAACAATAATAATAGGTTCGTTGCAAACACAACCGGAATGGCAAGAACCTGGTGGTCACTGACTGCCATCCGAAGTTAAAAATTACAAAAGTTAAACAGTTTAAAACTTTAAAAGTTTAAACAAATACGATGGCTCGGCTACAGAGGATGGGTTGATGGTTGATGGGTTGGGGTCACGAATGCCTTACCACCAAGGTTAGACCTACCAGGGACACAAAGGTCCCCGATGGCATCGCCAAACGTGAGGGACAAATGGGGGAAAAAGCCGGGTAAAATTGAGTAAAAGAGAGTAAAATTGCACGTTTGCAAAAATTAGGGTGAAAAAAATCGGAAAATAATTGTAGAATGCTCTCCCCCTTTGTGACGTGTTGTGCACCATGTCGTACATAGGCCTAAGTTACTCAGAATTAATGATAAAAACACCTTACAAGAGAAGGGGTGAACATTATAATTTCAATGCTTACTGAGAGTCTAAGACAGAAGGGGTGGGAATCCAAAGATATACCAGACATCTTAATAAATTTTGATCTTCTTGGGGCAGTAATGTCTTTGCATGTACATAAAACGAAAAACAAATTTTCAGAAACTCGTCTCTCAACTTACCATGGCAATATCTACGCCCACAAGATAAAAACTAAAGTTTATAACGTAGAAGGAATGCTGGTTTAAAGATAACAGTATTGACGTAGCTCATCAGGTGGTCCGGATACTGTAGCTTCTCTGTGTGATACTGATATACGCACTGAAATACATCCTGTTTTGGATGGTGACAGGACACTGCCGGTACTGATAAAGCAAATTATCAGTATAGGGCAGTGACATGACGTAGTATTATTGTATATAACTCTATGCTGGAGCCAGTAACTGGGATAACTGCAAGGGTAACTGAACGGGGGAAAGAAGGGCGTCTTACTGAAGACAATGCTCTTAAGAGTGGATTTCTTAGGCATAATGCACGATTTTTGTCGATTTGATGGCAGTTGCTGACATTTTTAAGCAAGTGGAATCTTCTTTTTCCGATTACAACCTCGCAGCATAAGGGCTTGGAGAAAACAACGGTTTTTTAGACTTATAAGAAATCCACTTTCAAAGCACTGCCTTGACTAGAAGTGCCGTTATTTAACCCTCCATTTCAATCTAGTGCCCCTTGCAGCTATCTCTCTTGTAGCCAATATGACGTCACTTGCGGCTGCTCTATAGCTTTGGTGTTTCTTATTTATTTCCAGCTTTATACGGTCAAGTTTGTGTGTATTTCAACAGATCGCCAGTATGGTGTTTGGGGTTATAGACACTTAAAAACTAATACAATAAAAAAAACGCACACCATTAATGAACCATCGTAAACAGCATGTGATAGCATTCACATCTGAAAAGGGAACATGAAACAAAACAGTTATCAAAGTATATATGTAGTTGGGTTTGAATAAACAATGAAACGAAATATCCACTGATGCTTCGTTTCGGGCAACCCCTAACCTAAACAACTAGACTAAGCCGTTGTGGGGGGGGGGGGGGAGGAGAAAAAACTCCTACCCAGGAGAGTGGGTCTCCATAAGAACTAAGGGGCTCACTGACAAAATAATTGGCGTTTTGGACAACACATCCTTATATGCGAGTTTATTCACTAGTAGCCCCACCTACTGTAGTGCAACATTTCATTTCCGGCAACAAGCTGCACATTGCACATGGAAGCTGTACACACATTCTAGTTACGAAATCCACCGGGAGACACTCCCGGAAGTGACGATGTAATCCGTGATGACGTCATCAAAATGGCCACCTTACGACGAACTAAATATCTATTATCTCCGGAACTAGTCAATCAATCCTAACGTGCGACCTATTGTTGGAAAGATAATTTAATTTTGCTAAAATAAATGCCGGAACAATATATGCAATAAATCTGTTAGTTTTGGTTTAATCTAAAAGAAAAACATAATATGACTGCTGTGCAATATACTAATTCTCAATTTTCTCCGGAACTAATCAATCAATCTGTTCATGCGAACTATCGTTGGAAAGGTAATTTAATTTTCTAAAAGAAATACCGGAACAAAGCATACTGTAAATCAATTAGTTTCTGCGTAATTTGAAGGAAACATTATGACGTTCTAAAAATGGCCACCATGCGATATACAAAATCTAAATAAATTTCGGGCCCCCTATCCTCCAATTTACCAATCACGAATTTCGGGCCCCCTACCCTCCAATTTACCAATCACGAATTTCGGGC
>JAHWFP010163710.1:233-17608 GCA_023313725.1 Lithobius niger
GCAGCATTAATTAATGTCCACATTACCTGCAGCATTATCCTCGACGTCATCATTATAGAAATCGATTAATTTGAAAATAAGTATATTCAAATAAGTATATTCTACAAAGGGAGGGCAATATTTTTTTAATGGTGCTTCTGACAAGGAATTGCAAAAAAAAATTATAAATTAATTTAAAATTCAATGTGCTGGTTTTTTTAATGGTACATAATTGTACCAATGTCAAAGCTCATTGGGTAGACCCATACCCAGTTTAACCTTTGCTTTCCTCGCCTTCTACGCTAATGCAACGGTGAGCCTGTCCTTCCAACTTACGTGTTGACGAGTTTTTCACGAATTTTGCCGCATTGGCCAGCTTTCTGTCCGCCCAATATTTTTGGTTCAAATCAGCACAAAGTAAGAAAGAG
The DNA here is from genome assembly GCA_023313725.1 of Lithobius niger. NCBI lineage: Eukaryota > Metazoa > Arthropoda > Chilopoda > Lithobiomorpha > Lithobiidae > Lithobius > Lithobius niger. The sequence continues at coordinate 641 of JAHWFP010163710.1, forward strand.
AATCCCCAGAGAATTTCCTGGTCTCAACTAAAAAGGGGAATCCCGGGGAATTTCCCATCCCATCATCTCAAAAAGGGGAATTCCTCTTTTTACTTTGTGCTGACAGGTTCAGACGGGGAAATTCCCGTAGGTCCGTCTGGGGATCCTCCTTTTATTCTGTTTTGATTGGTTGAGCCTCGGAAAACCCCTGAGGTTCTCAACCAATCAGACCAGAGTAAAAAGGAAATCTCCAGGGAATTTCCCTGTTTCAACCAATCAGATCAGAGTAAAAGAGGAATCCCCAGAATGTCTGTCTGTCTGTCATAGAAAATAGCCTTTTCCCCCTACTGATAGTGGCGATTAATTATATTCTCAGATTGAATACCAGAACATTATTATCGACATTCTAAGTTTGAAGGAAATCGTACATAATAAGAATAATTTTAAAATGGCCACCTGATTTCAAGATTGAAACCCTTGCAGATCACTATTGATGTTAGCGGACTTATTATTTATTTATTTATTTTATGTATTTATTTTTTTATTTTTAAATGGTGACAATTCCTATTTTGGGAATGCTTTTGTTTTTAGTACTTATCATGACCAAAATTTGTTTTACATAACGATGCTTTTTAAACCATCTCATTTGTTCATCTGCTTTTATTTTTACTTGGGCCGATCCTCCACGTCCCGTGTCCAACACGTTTGGCGATGCCATCGGGGGCCTTAGAGTCCCTGGCAGGTCTAACCTTGGTGGTAAGGCATTCGTATCCCAACACCTAATCCCCTCACCTTCCCTTGCCGGCCAACCTCTTTCATTACATATGATTGTCTTCTGTTTTAATTTAGGCTGGCTGTTAGCGACCTTAGGGTCCTTGCCAGACCTGTTACTATCGTGACAAATTATATTATTATTATTATTATAATCGTCCAGTTCTAAATTTGGAGGAGATCGGACGACAAGCATAATTTCAAAATGGCAATGCAATTTCAAGGTATCGGCCAGTTGTAAGTATTACGGATGACGGAACATTCACTTTTTCAGTTAGTACCACATGTATCGTCCACGTTCTAAATTTGAACAAAATCAGGTGACAATAAGCATGCTTTCAAATTGGCCACTTTTTCAACATGGCAGCCATAAGAGATTGCTAGTGACGATGCAATGAAATGCATTCACTATTTCACTTGGTATTAATTACATCGTCTGCATACGGACTTTGAAAGAATTTGCAGTATGCATAGAAAGGGGAAGGTGTGGCATAAATCTGGGGCACATTTGCTATATCTGGGGAGACGAATGGCAATTACCCCAAGGTGGCAATTAACAAATGCGTATTTTTGTTTGCTTATTTGCTCACTTATTCCAATGCGATTAGCACAAATTTCACCGTTACTTATTTGTGCTAGTTCTATTTGTTTTACCCTGTGCCATTTAGCTAAATTTTCCTCCCCAGATTTCTCCTCCCTGCTTTTTCATTTTTGTACTGAATCCCACTGCACATTTTTTCGTATCTTTTAAAGTCCCTCAGTAGTTTTAATCTTTATTTATTTGCCCTGTAGTTTAAGTAAATTAGCGTAAATACACACAATGAAGCTTGAATTGTTTTAAAATAAACAAACTGGGTGGCATGTTTTCCGTTTGGATTTCTCCAGCTGAATTCTCTTTCTCAACACCGTGGGGCAGCAAAAAAAAAAAAAAAACAAAGAAAAAAAAAACAAACTGGGTGATGATTTCCTAACGGGGATGTTATTTCTTTCAGCACATTGTTACAGCCAGGCACTTTGAACAACTTATTTTCGCGTTATTTGTTGTCGTTTATTACTGATTACGCTCGCCTTTTTTCGTCGATACAGTGGAGGTTTCAGTAGAAGTTTTCAGCCGGCCGAGTTAAGGGCGGCAGATATAGGTACTATCCACACCGCATGAAGTTTTGGTGTGTCCTTTCCCATCGCACAAGTCCAGTCCCCTCACCCAAGGCCAGTTTCCTATTATTACGCATCACTGGTCATCCCAGGATAGGCAGGACGTCCACTGTAGTTTCTTTTGTCCCATCTCCATTATTCATAATGGACGTAATGACGTAAGGACTGTCAATAGCATCAAGTAATGATTTAGGAGATGCAACGATGGATCTTGTACGCCGGAATTGTAGACATTGCACGGTTGTAACGTAGATAAATAGATGAACTTACCTCTCCATAAGACAAATATCTAGATCTTGAATCTTGGGATGATTATCCGTTTTTTGGGCAAAGATTGAAAAAAGCCTTTATAAAATCTAACTTTTCATGCTACTACTGTTTACCTCGAGTGCAACGGTGATAACTCTTCACACTAACCTGTTTTGTTTGCCAAGAGATTACATAATACTGAAATGATCGCTTCACCTGGTATAATTCCTATAATTCTCACAACATATCGTTTAGTGGTTAGTTGCAAAAGTGCAGTCTTGTGGCAGGCATGACATAAACCTATTGAGGGAATTTCAAAATGCTGCCGTGTTATGTTAGGCATAACAAATTACGTTCATAAACCTACCTAATGAAAATCCACTAATTAAAATTAAATATTTATTTAATTTATTTGAGAGATTTGTTGTTGTATAATGATTTTGAATAATAGAAGCTTGGAAATATTTTTCAGCTCGTAGCAGGCAATTTTATATCACGAAACTTCCACGTAACGTTGAATACTACGAAGAGGTACATGCATATATTATGTATACAAAACCGGACAAATTATTAATTTACTGCCCCAACCAACAAGACTAAGTGGTATCAATTATCTCGCACGCATACACCATTTCGTTTTCAAACACGCCTTTCGTATTGATTTCTGTGGAACAGCGCTGGTAAACAACCATTTTTAAAAAGGTTCTCTGTTAGATTGTCATCTCTGGCCCATCCCTCCCCTCATCGTCGGGATCAGTTAAAAAGTTATTTCGCACAGCTTTTGCGGGCTACAGGACCTCCTTGGAGTGGGTTCCAGGCCGCTCAGGATCTGAAGGCAACTGTGTAGCGGATGATCTCTCCCTACACCACCAGTCCTGAATTCGATTCCCCGCTCAGTCAGTCAAACGTATAAGTCCAAAAGGCAACGTAAATAGGTTCGCATCTGTACTTATTTAACTCTTGTTGAGCATTTGGCTTCTCCGTCCATAATGGAGGAGGCAGGGGACACTTCACGAATTTAAACAGTAGCTCAGAATCTAACATTCGGCGAAATCCGTGAACTGATCTCGCGTTAACCTTAAGGGAATTCATATTTCAACCACCCACTCCAAGAAAAAGTTCCGACGTCCATCGAGCCTAACACTCTGCACTGTAAGCTTCCAGTTGTGACCTTGCGTGCACTGAACCCGAGGCGCCAAATCAAAAAAAGGTCTACCTCAAGTATGTGGTTCAGAAGCTTGAAAGTAAGAATCAAGTCAAATTACTTCCTGCAGCCCGAGGCCCAAATGTTCCAGGCGCTACGCAACCTCCCTGAGTCCTGAGAGACCCTTGGTGAAGCACTGCTGGACCCTCTCAAACGCATCAATGTCGCTAGCCAAGAAGGGTGACTAAACAGGGTCGCATACTCAGGTAATGACTGCACAAACATTTTAAAGGCTCAGGCTGAGGTTGCAGTATTACCAGAAGCATCCATCTTTTAATGATGGCAGACCGACGCAATGCTGAGGCAGAAAGGTTCTGGCAGTGGACAGATGAACCACATTCCCAGGTCCTATACAGTCTCTAAGGGTGACATGAAATCATGGTCTAGGGGATACAGAAAATTGAAGTTCCTTTTACCAACATTAAAACTTTAGCATTTCGGAAAGGAGAGGGGAAGTTGCCAACATTTCGACCAGGTGACCTCTTGGACCTGGTTACCAAGTCATGTGAGTACAAGGATTCTGTAATTTGCACACCCACCTTGATGTCATCCGAAACTTTGAATCCAAAAATATTACTGTTCTCAAAAAACAAGTCGTTGATATAAATTACGAAAATTAGAGGGCCAAGAACAGAGCCCAGAGGGATGTCGCACGGCATATCTGACCATAATGAAATGGAGCCCTCGATGAGTACACACTGCCAGCAATTAGGGAGGAACGCAGCAAACCATATTTTTTGAGTATACCCACAATACCACAAGTATCCATTTTAAGAAGTTTATGATGGATGACAGATTTAAATGTTTACTTGAAGACAAAATAAACAGTATCAATAGGAAGTCCCAGGTCGAGGGCACTTATCCAATGGTCAAGAACCAGTAACAGCACCAGTCTTGTTCTATGCGTACAGCATTTGTCTTGGTCTCTACCGTTACACCAGACATCTCTCTCGTACACGTACTGCACCATGCAGGGTGCACCAACACCAGGGAGGTGCAGTTGCAGGCATACTGTTGTGTGAAACCAGAGGTGGCTACCCGAGAACCTTCGCAAGCTATGCAAAGTGAGTTGCTTGGAGGATGGCGAATTGAGAGAGCAGTCCAGTTTGCAAGGGCTATTGTGGTACTGATGCAATGAGCCACATATGCAGTTTGTCCAGCAGTGGCGGGAACAAGGATATTTACTCAAATAAAGCTCGATCAATCTCTCCAAAATAACGAACTATAGTTTGAATTCCAATGCCAGGGAACAATGATTGTAACATACCTACAGCCAGGGCTACAATTTAAAAGCCTTTTTTAATGTTTAAGAAAAACTAATAACTACTTTTTATTATTATACTACTGAAAATGCTGAACGTTTGTAAAAGCTCGATGTGGCCGTACTGCCACTGAATCCAGGAAGGGTTTGGAAAGAGTTGATGCATGACAGAAAGTTTTATTTTAGGCTATTAGTCCAGTGCAATTAGGTCATTTTTTTTATGAAGTTTGGTAAAAATTCCCATGAAGATGTAACTTGGCAGATATGCCCAGAAATACTCCCCGAGTAATATACTAAAAGTCCCCTAAAACCCAACTGGAGCTTTCGCCGCCATTTTGAAAAAATGGCCACTGCCGGCTACTAAATTGTATATTTTCTTAAATATCGCACGAAGTATCACCCCTACCTAAAATTTTATAGAGACGTAAATTAAAGATAACCAAAGTTTCTACAAGAAAGGTCCTTATGATGTTTTCGTTACTACCAACCATTTTTTTTTAACAATCTACTGGTTTACTGAAAACATGTGATGAAATTTGAAAAAAATGGCTGCCGCTCGCTTCCAAATTGTCTATTTTCTTAAATATCTAACGAACTGTCAGTCCTACCGAAAATTGTACAGAAAACTAAATTGAAAGTAACGAAAATATCCACACAAAAAGCCTCGATGTTATGGTTCACACAACCGTTTTTTTTTCTTTTTTTCAATCTACGGGTTTACAGAAAACATGTAATAAATTCAGCAAAAAGTAACAAATTGTCAACAAAAAGAGACAAGAAAATTTTCAGTGCGATACTTTTAATCAATAAAACTAGTTCGAGTTTGGCTTAGTTATGTGCTAGATATTTGTACTTACATACGACAAAATTTGGCTCATGTACATTTTGTACATAATGTACAAAATTATTGTAGATACGGAGAGATAAGTCGAATACGACAGGTATAAAGCTAAATATGTATTGTTAGATGCTGTATACTTGTAAATCTTGTTGTACGAGACGTCCCGTTTGATGGCCCAATGTAATTACCCAGTTAATCTGAAAATTATAAGTTAACGATTACATTGGGCCACCAAACGTGACGTCCGGTACAACAAGATAGCAACGATACATCAACTAACAATATAATTAGATTTATACCTCTTGTATGCTACTTATCTCTCATTATGTAAATGAGCCAAATTTTGTCATATGTAATCTCTCTACAAATCTCTAGCACGTAACTAAGCAAAAATTGAACTAGTTTGTTGATTAACAGTATCACAAAGAAATTTTTCTTGTCTCTCTTTGACGAAAATTTGTTACGTTTTACTAAATTCATTACATGTTTTCAGTAAAGAAGTTTATTGCAAAAAAACTGTTGGTCTTAACGAAACCATCATAAGGACATTTTTGCAGAGTTTTTTGTTATCCTTTTACGTTCTCTATAACATTTTCGTTAGAAGTATTAGTTCATGTGGTATTTAATAAAATATACAATTTCGCAGCTGGTATCAGCCATTATTTCAAAATGGCGGCGAAAGGTCCAGTGGGATTTTATGGGATTTTTAGTACGCAAGTCGGGGAGTATTTCTGGACATATCTACCAAGCTTCATATTTATGGGAATTATTACCGACCTAAAGTACTAATTACACTGGATGGCTTAAAAGAGCATTTTATGCCTTAAAATTAAGCAAAAAAAAAAAAAAAAACACGTGTGTGCTCGTGATAACCACTTAATTAACTTTATTGACAAAAGCTGAATTTGTGGGTGATTCCACAGTCCAGCAATAAATAATATACAATCCACCATCTACGATCCACGATTTCGTAATCCAGCATGAATAGCCCGGACTAGTCTACTTATTAGCATCGAACCAACGAAATTGGCATACTTAGCACAAGACCCATGGGCCGTGCATTTTTTTTGTTTTTTTGCTACCACGAAATCTGTATCAACAGGACACGCACATTCGAAAATTATGTGACGAACAAACAAAATATCACAAAACAGAATTTCTCTCTGAAAATTGGATGTTTGTTTTTTAATTGTCATAGGACATTTAAGGTCTCGCCATTTTCTTTGCGTGACTGTAAGTAATGCAATTACACAAGCATGTCGCAATTATGGAAATTGTATTGATCCTGCCTGGCAACTCCAAAAGTGGGAACATTTCGAGAGGGATCATCTACTTTTTAGCTCGTGTAATTGCCTATTTTAAGTGGCCGTATACATTTAATGCATTCGTTTTATTTCCATGGATAAACGTAAAGATGAAGAGATGAACAACCTGTTAAAAGGAAAATCTTTAATCGCATCAACCATTTACTCGCAATGGGTAAAACTCGATGACCTTATTTCACAGAAAACTAGAATGCCAGGTCAGGCTATTAAAAGCATTTGCAAAATTGTAAGGTTTGAATTAAATATAATTTCCGTATCGAGAACCTGGGTCACGCCATACCGACAGACAGTGTGATGTTTGCAACTCAAAACCAGAATGCGGCAAAGTTCCGTGAGGTAAAGGATAAGGTAAGCAGAACAACTTAGTATGAATGGTTTTAACATTTGGCAATATTCACATTTGTCTCAGGTCCGTAGGCACGTGTCGGGTCGCTGGCATCAAACCATCCCCTGCATCCTCCTCCTCCTCCCCACCCCGCCAAAAATAAATTCGGAGGTTCAGAATTGCACGACACAAATTCTCTAAGACTCTGGTTTTTAGAACAAAAGCTCCACAGATCTCGAATGTCCTGAATCATGGAAAAAGAACTAAAATTTATATCGGTTGCTTTAAAATATAGCTTTATATACCTTTATTTGTTTACTACGAAATCAGATTAAAAGGTTTTACCTCTTTTCAGCTATTGGTGGCCCATTTAAAAATAATTTCCTACCTCCAGTTTGTCAACATTTTGTAGAGGTCCAACACGTTCACTCATAACGTCTTCTTACGCCCCACCCCCTCAAAAAAATCCTCAATAGCCGCTAGGGGTCTGCAATTCAGATTATAAAACATCATCACAACCAAACCACGTACAAAAGCGTCGTAATATGCCTGTAACAGCTTATACGTCGGCAATATGCAACTCACGGAGTCAAAGCTGCATTGGGCACCTTGCTGTTAACGTGGCAGCTGAGCATCCTTCTAGTTACCGGCTAACACGGGAATTGGCCAAGCACCAACAGCCGGGTAGCGAGCTGACTTCACTGTTTACCAGTTGGAACCGGATCGCTCCAGTAAGACCGTCACATGACGTAAAGCTTCATGCAAGATCTATTGTTCTCAGCAAGTATAAATACGGCTGCCTGAGACCTGCATGGCCATTTGGTGTTGGAGAGGCAACTCAAATGGTTGTCTCTCTGAAACTTGCTAGGGCTTTACAGGCTGTAAGCTGGACCAGTGCCTAATATGTGATGCTCTGTGCATAGTCCCCTAGCTGTGCAGTAAGGATTGAATTGGAATTGAGTTTTTGAACTTAAAACCTCTCGTCCATTCATGCTTTCCAAACCTTCGGGATGGAAAGAACCATGAAAAACCTTCGACAGAAGATTTTACGAAATTTTCTCACTAAGTTACAGCGCTAATATGAGCCAAAATACTTTGCTGTTTAATTCAAGAGACCAAAACCTCTAGAATTTTTCGACCAAATTGGGGCAAACTCTAGGGCCCAGCCTGTGACCACGTGTTCGGGACTCCTACAGTAGCCAGAATTTTTTTTTTCAGAACCAAACCCTTTGGTATTCTGAAATGAAAATGCAACCCACTTTCCGTTCCGTAAGTAAATTAAAATAAAACAATTGTAACAAGCTTAGTAGTGGGGACTTCTACCCGTTACCAAGCGAAATACAATATCGGGGACGTAATTAATTAAACGCGAAGTAATTAACGTTACACAGGCAGGCAATTTGCAGACTCAGCTAAGTACCTACGAAGTCACACTTTATTTTGACCGGATGTTAAAGGAAAGACGAAATAAAGTCACTAATTTTCTGAAAATAAAATAAAGGGTGAAAGGCAAAATACTGAGTAGTGGGCGTCATGAATAAAATCCGTTCCATAAACATTTGTACGAGTGGAGAAGTGAAGGAGCGCACTTTGAAACTACGAGTTGAAAGTTGCATTGATCAGTAGTAAGCTAACTGAGTCCTCATTATTTTGAAAGCATTACGACTTTTAACTTAAGAACACTGAATTTGTGAAACTAAAACAAATTTAGACTTGAAATGAACAAGGACTGGATCTCATACGTTGAAAGGGTCCAGACCGGAGAATCACTTCGCCACGGAAAAAAGCGTGACCGCAGAAATTTATTTTTCAAAAGCAGTGAAATTGCAAGCTATTCGGCTGGCGATTGAACATATGTACCTCCTATTTCACGGCCTTGAATAGTGCAATACTTGGATAAGGCATGAAAGAGGACGAAAACTGGGAATAGTACAAATACTACCTTGGTTAAGGAAAATGGGGAAGATTTTGACACTTCTTGAGTGGAAGACAGGTTCCATCTCGGAATGGATTTATTCAAATTCGAACTTGTCCCCACTAAGACTGCCGGGTCAAAATCTGAAATTGTTAGCCAAGTTTGAGCCGGAGCAGAGTGCTAGGAAAACGAATGGGACATACGGTGACAAATTATCCGAATGAAAAACAGGTTCGTCACATGTACCCCCTCCCTCCCCTCCGCTCCTGGAGACACAAACACGTAAGCAAGTTCAGGGTATTATGGGAAGAGGGGCCGTAAAATTAGTGAATCTAGTAGCTGCAAATAAACGAATTGCAACTTTGGATGGTTGGAAGGAAATGAAGGTTTGTGATTTGGATCTAAAAACTCAAAGGCGCAGAGAGTCCTTCATCAAGGAATTTAACTGACCAAAGAGTCGGTTTTGAAAGTAAAATTGGGAAGAGACCATGGTCATGGCTAAAGCCGAATTTTCTTTTTCAAAATTGGGCCTTGATGGCCGAAATGAGCTGTGAAGCAATTAAAACTGCCTATACTTGAGGACGGTAGTGATGGCAACCAAAAATGAGGCATCAGTGTACAACGGTGCTCAGGTCCATAAAACCTGGAACAAGAACGTGAATAGGGTGGTGCATTTTGAAACCGTTTGTCGCATATAAAAGAAGACAACATCTCTTATTATAGAGTAAAATACGATGAACGCATCTCATCTATACGCTGTGTGCACATTCCACAAATCGTGAACGCAGGAATACGTGCGGTGACGATCCGGTAGGATACCTATTTTTTTGGACAAGAATAAATCCAAAATAGCGCTACTGCCGAAGGATCTTATGCAGGGCAGTAGAAGCGAAAACCTCGGATTTGCTTTGCAGGGAAGCACCTGTGTGGCACATGGATGAGTTTTGATTGATCGAAAGGATTCATTTTAAAACAACCTGTGGAGCTCACGGTTGCGAGCTAATTTAAGGAGTAGTTCTGAAAAATGCATTTTCAGGAGACAGAAAGAAATTATTATGGTTTCAGGTGATTATTCAGCTCAGTGGTGGGCACACTGTTTATGCTTGCTGGACTTTATGGGTCAACTAGACGAATACTGTGTGAGGTAGAACAGAAGGCGTGTAGCACGAACCCAAAGGAATGGTTTATTCAACTATATGACTGGATGTGAGAGTATACGACATTTCCGGTGTCGTGTTGCTTAGCTCAGCAACGTAAAGGCTACGACGATAGTCCTTTTTTTTATGTGGGAAAACATATACAAAAGATTCCAGTGTGGAATCAGATAATAGTAGAATACACTACAACCTGGTCTTATCCAAATTTGTCTAACACTTAGCATATGTGAACATTAAGCACGTTAAATCTGTAAACTGTAAAATTGGGAGATAAAAATTCCAGCCAAAAAAAAATCACTAAGTATATTTTATTTCTGAAAGATCGTTTTTAATGTTGATTAGACCTTTTTTTAGTGTGAATTTTAAATCTGCTGAGGCACAGCTGAAAAATTTACCATGCGTTGCCCCTTCCTGTTTTTTACAGCATGTTTTCTTTACAAGGAAAACAAACTTTTCACCAACAAACTTTCCACCATCTTTACGTAATTTATTTTTCGCAAAACTAGAATATAATTGGTTTCCCAATCAATGCAATGCCTATTTTTGCTGTAATGTTCCGTAAACGGGTAATAATCAGACTTGCCTGCATTTTCAACTCGGCGTTGATGGTAGAACCTCGTATAGACGCCATTTGTCGATATGTGATTTTACTGTTAGTCAAGGCTCGCCAGTTTGTATTTTAAGGTATGCATCTGACCACGCATGAGTGGTTGATTATGTTTTGCAGATTCGTCTTTCATGTTAGTCAATGCCGTAGCTTCCATATTTAGATAAAAAATAAATGGGCATCTCGATAGAAAATCATCAAACAATGTTTGACATATAATCTCAACCCCACCCTCAATTATTGTTTGTTGTTCATCTCGTGCTCTTAAAATGTATTCTGAACTTTTTCAGGTTGGTCTGTACTACAAAACAGTTGCGATGCGTCAGTGGGCTAGATCATCGGGCGTTGTGAACATCTACTCAGTTCGTAAAATGACAAGACATCAATCGGTTAATCATCAGATGTTTCTCCCTTTTGTCGTTCTCGGCAAAATACTTGGCCTTATCTCTTGGGACTTCAATTACCATACATTGAAGCAACTGAATCCAGGTCCTTGTTATCGAAGAATCTGTTTTCTTTATTCACTTTTGTTGAAGGTTGCCACCACCTACTTGCTAGTAGCAAGAGCGAGACATGTTTTCACCCTTAAGTTTAGCGGTCAGGTCGGCATGCTTCTCGGAGTTACTGTGCGACTCAAACCACTACTTTTGGTAGTTTTGGTGAATATCTTCAGCCTAGTGGAAGCAACCCGTCTTTGTTACATTATGAAGCCGTTACAAATCAAACCAATTCTGTTAGGAGTTAAAATTAAAATGAAAACGTTTATGTTCAAGCATACCATTCCGCAAATTGCTGTTAGTTTCATCATGTTTGCAGTTTATGTGACATGGTGTCACTTCTCATGTCGTAAGAGCGACAGAATCACAACAACATGTTCTTTATTGATTGTTGAAGGAGCCGAATCGTTCGCAACTGGGTTTTTCGTTACTGCTGCCAATTTGTGTGCTGCATACTTCACTTCACTCAACGAAGAGTTGGAACAGGCCCTGCTGACTAAAACAGTGGATTTGAAGGAATACCTGGAACACGTACGACAGAATTACAAACAAGTTTTTAAACTTGCAGATTCCATTCAACGTGTGTTCTCATTTATCATGACAGCAGTGCTCACCAGTTTAGCATTGAGGTTTTGTTTTTACTCTTATGAGTTTCTGAATCAAAAAACTTTTGACGTTGATCGTTCAGCACAACTAGTCATCGTACTAGTGTCTTTTTATCGCTTGTTCTCAATTTGTAAAGCAGCTGACAATATGACAATTGAGGTAAGACACTCATTATTACCAAGAAGATTCAGATTTATTTATTAGAGTCAATTTTGCACTTAGTTCCAGCAAATCGTTTGCTAGGCTTTGTTTCTTGTAATGTCCAGCTACTGCACATAAGTACAATACAGAACCCTGTGGGCAAAACTTCCACCATGAGATATGCATTCTTCTTCCAAATTTTAACTGAAAAATCAGCAGAGGTCAGCTATACGTGATCCGAACGCCACCCTGGCTCCAAAATGTGTGCAGCTTCGACCCTTCTGCTCCTCCAAATGTAACTTAATTGAATTTTTGTGCGTGCGTTTTTTGGGAAAACGCACTTGTTTGGGAAAACGCCTTGGCTCCTCTGAACTGTAGATGAAATAAGTCAAAATCGATTTTTTTTTTTTTTGGGATGAAGGCTTTGAGGCTCTGAACTGTAGATGAAATGAGCTAGCATCCACTTTTGTGGCCGAAGGTTTAGATGCTCTGAACTAAGAAGAAAATGACTCAACAACCACTTGTTTGGTTTAACACTCCTCTGAAATCGACATGAAATGAGTCAATATCCACCACTTATTTAGCCGAACGTTTTGATGTCGATGGATTTTTTGGATTACAATTGCATCTTTCCAACTTCCATAAAAATGTTTACAATCTATGTTGGCAACGCCTCTCCAATATTCTAACCATAAAACGCACTCAAATATGAAATAAATGGAATATTTCAACCAGATCAGTCACTAAATTTTTTTTGTCAGAGTGACAAAAAACTATATCAAGTACTTACTTCCGCAGCAGAAATTAATAAAATCAATATCAACTTTATTTACATCGTTTTTTTTCATCTATAAGCAGGTTACACATTTTATTGAGAAACCACTAATCCTGTCATGCTGCACCTATTTCAACAAATTCTAGGTTATACTTAATCGCATATTTATTTACTCTCACCATCATCAAATTCGCTCAAACCGTGAATCAATAGCAGTCTGGTAATGTATGTACCATGGCCACCATTGTAACAATGACGGATTGAAATAACTAGTTTTTAACAATGTGGTATGACAATGACCTTGTTAGCGAGCCTCTATAGCATTGTCCATGATTTACCAGTTAGCTTCGTTTAACCGTGTGATGTGCTTTCCCTAGTATAATTCACAGTTTACCAATCATCTCAATACTGAACAGGACGGAAAGCCATAGCAGCTCGATTTGTCATAAATAAATACAGAAGCAAACTCATTTCAGCTTTTAATTGTCATAATAAATTATTGTTGCAAATAGGCGTCTCACTAAGACACAGGGTGCCTTTTTTATTTGCAAGGAATTGGTTTAGGCTTTTTACGGTCACATACAAACTGGATAGGGTCAAAAGATTTTATCGAGGGTTAACCATACCCGGTCATCTGTCCAACGCAGCCCCAATGCCCTATGTCTGCAAAATGGATTATTTCCGCCAGGACAATGAAAGGCAGTTTTGCTGGAGAAAAAGACGACTTAAGAAACAAAATGCAGTCGCGAGCACAAGATCCAATCAAGTATAAAATAAAGAAATTTTTTTTGAAGACGTAGGCCTTGGTAAGGTGCCTAGTATGTAGGTTAATCCATACCACATGCTAGTGTGTGGCTGCCAAGTAAATAATCTGCCAAGTAGATGAGAACATATATTAAATATTATTGTTACTGTTATTGTTCTTTTTACATGTTCATGACAACATGCGAATTTACCAATGTGATAAATTAAAGACGTAGAATGCCTTCCGTTAAAAAATGACAATGGTGAATATAAGATGGTGTGACTTTGGTACGTTCACAATCCTATGACAACTGTGATATCTACCCAAAACCAAAACTGGCATAAAGATTAAAGAAGCCGCCAAGTTTCTCAAATAAGCCAGCCTTTGAAAGTAGTGATATCATTCAACCAGGGAAAGGCTGCCAAGGTTAAAACTGTTGGCCAAGTTAATCGCACCGAATAATACTTTGGACGTTAAATGAAAAGAATGCTACCGCATGTAGCAATATGCTAGTTTTCATGTAACTTTCGAATTATTAGTCGGCGTGATTAACTTGGCTAATAGGATTAAAATTGGCGGTCTTTCCCGGGTTGAATGATATCACTACTTTCAAAGACCAACGCTTTTTGGAAACTTGGAGGCTTCTCTGTTAACAGTTTTGGGTTTCGGGTGGATAACACACACGTTTTAATGGAACCTACCGACGGCAAAAGGAAAAAAAAAGTACAACTAAATTTTCGGCGCTTCTTCACGTAATTGCCAAGAAAAATAGGAATGTATCAATTTGGACCCAAAAGATATATCTTCCCGAAACAAAACTTGTTAAGGATTCCCGTTAACCTTTTCGGCCTCTTTAAGTCATGATATCAAACGTTTCGCTCTTTCGCCACGTTAATCTAAGACTAAGACTTCAGACATAAAATGAAACTAACCATATCGTTCGCTCTGCTCACTCTTGGCTCTAACCTTGTTTCACGTCGTTTATTCGATCACCATGGCATTATAAAATTGTTGTTCTGATTGTTTCGACACAAATTAATTGAAATTGTAGCTCACAATTCCTAAATCGCATTCCTCAGCAGGCCTGCCTTTCATTTCCATCATTTAAAAAACGTACGATTTTATTTGTTTGTTTGTTTGCTTACATGTTTAGTGGGGGTGGTGGTGCTGAGAAAATTTTCACATCTGACAATCAATTTGCTCCTTTGGTTTCAATTAGTACGTGGTAGGGCATCCAATCCCGAGACATATTTGTAATCCCGGGATTTGGGATTCTTTTCTCTCAATCCCAGGATTCTTTTCTCTCAATCCCTGGCTTCTTTTCTCTCAATCCCGGGATCCCGGGATTAATCCCGAAATTTCGGGATTTATTCTTATTATTTTCAGTGGCAAAAAAAAACTACATGAAAGGAAGGTTGCGTTTAATAACTTCATTGTTTAAATTACTCACAAGGTGAAAACTTAGTGAACACAGCTTGTTGGTAGCACGTTCTTCGTTTGTTTGAAATGATCTGCTATTTTTTCGAAGTTTAAATCAATGGGAGTATTTTTAAGTTGTTATTTTTTAATCTAGCTGTGATACATTTTGCACTCGATTTATTGGTTCTATTTCTAGGTGGGGCAAAATGTCTCCAACAAGATAGCAACAACAACAATATTGTAGCCACATTCAAATAGCGTTCAAAAGGCCCCGGGCCTTGTTCACACCTACGTTTTTAGCTATAAAACTTTAAAATCGGTTCATTGGTTTGCTATCTAGGTGAAAGCAAAATTCCCCCAACAAGAATAACATCAACAGTACTGTAGTCACATTAAAATGTAGTCATATTCAAAGAGCGTGTAGAAATGGTGTGGTCCTTAATTAATATCTACATTTTAAGTTATAAATATTGGAACTTTGTTCACTAGTTCGATCTCTAGTTAAGAGAAAATTTTCCCCAACAAGAAGAACATCAACAAGAATATTATCACATCAAAATATTCTTTAAAAGGCTCTAGGGCCTATTCATTGTTTAAGCTACAGAACTTGAAAATTGATCCATAGGTTCGATCTCCAGGTAAGGGCAAAGAACCCCTACAACAAGAATAACAACAAAAACAACAATAAGAAATTGCCATGCTGTGGCGGCTAAACAGTTCTATTGTTGTCACTAAAATTTGTAATGTCGTGAAAAAGTTATGAAGCCAATCCAACTACCGAATTTCGTTGGTGTATGTCAATTCCGGAGGGAACTACAGGGTTTCAAAGTTTGAATTTCATCATGGAAGTCCACACTGAGACTTATACAAGGACCGACGTTGCAGTCCTTTTGACCAATGACGCTGCAATAACGAGACAAATAAATAAAATACAGCTTTAGTATTTTTGTGTGTGCAATTGTAATTGCGTGTTAATTTTTATTTCTCTTTCTCACATCACAGTCAGCAAAAGACGAATTTTTATCCATTTTATTTGATGGTGTAGCAAGGACACTGAAGAATATTTGAATTCCAACCTTGGTCTAGAATTTAGATGTTGTTACTCGTAGTTAGACTTGAGTCTGTAGATGAGAGGAAGGCAACATTAAATTCACGGGAAAAAAAAGAATTAATTTATAACTTTTTAATACGAATTTAGCCTATTTTCAATCCCGTAAATCCCGGGATTTAGGTAGCCAAAATCCCGGGTTTTTCGAGACTAAAAAATGATCGAGATCCCGGGATCCTGGGATTTGAGATCCCGGGATTGGATGCCCTAGTACGTGGGTAGATTAGTCTAAAAATCCCAGGACACAAATTGTCATCCCCCCCCCCCAAGTAATTCTTTCGTCTAGATAACAAACAAGTAAAAAGGAAATTGTTGAATAACATTGCCAATAGAGAAATCGTTGGTTGTATCAACTCAATATATTTACATTTCAGGCAAGCCACGGTTTGAAAACTCTGCTCCATAAAAGACCTCCCAAAGAAATGACCCTCATAGAAAACGTAACGGTAAGTTTTTTCTTCGAGGTATGAACTGACAGCCACTATCTGGTAACCCGTCTAAGGATTGCAATACAACTCGTCTAATCTGTCTAAGGTAACCCATTTAATGACGGCATTTACCGTTTTACCCAATAATGAAGAAAATAAGTTTGATGCTTGTGGCTTTAAATCCACATCAGCAGATTTAACTTATTTAACCAATTGAAATGATAGCCTAAAGAGGAAAAAATTACTGAAAACATGAAATTGCCGGCCCCCCTCCCCCCAGCCAGCCTCTTTGAAGGTTCTGATGGTGTAGCTACCCTTGTAGGTTCAAAACGCTAAGGTTGGGGTGGAGTATGGTCCCCTTTCTTTGTTTAAGTTGATCCGTAACTTCTGGTAGACTTCTTGGGCTGTCGATGAAAAGGCTTAGAAACAGAGGGAACCATGCTGCTGATGGCCAGTTTGG
>JAHWFP010163711.1:1880-18476 GCA_023313725.1 Lithobius niger
CGTATTAGTGAGACGCTGATGGCTTACATGTCTTTTTCTAATATCTGTGTCTTTACGGTTTTAAGTTTTTTAAGGCTTACATCCATATTTTATACGCTTAAGCGTTTTTTAATACTAATATCCATTATTTTTTTTTGTTATAGCAAGAATAACACAGAAAAGAATACTGTAATCACCAGGGGCGTCTATCTATTGGGGGGAATGAGACAAATGCCTCATTGAAATTTTAGGGGGGGGGGAGACTATCTAAAATCGCAAAAAAAAATTTTAAGTTTGCCCGCAACGATTTACCTTAGAAGAGATGGCATGCAGAACAGTAGAACACACTGTAAGTGTAACCGACAAGTAATATTCCTTCCCGAATCTTACTTCCCCCCCCCCCACCACCGGCCACCTACCCTTTTCCTCCACCTCGATGCAAAATGAATGTTGGCTACCTAGCGTAAGCAAGCAGCATAACGAGTGTGTGAGAAAACGTGTGCATTGCAGGCAATGCCTGCTACAAGGGGTTAGGTACTACAACGACGAGCTACAAGCAAAAAAAAAAGGTCAACAATACACTCTCGTTAGAGGGCAGTCGCTATCGGTGACGACTCAACATCACTCTCGACGTGACAGCAAGTTCATTGTTTTTTACGCGGGATTAAACCTACCATATGAGTTGAGTTGTGTTTGGATGGATAAGCAACTCCCAGCTCAAATGCATAGCCGAAGTGCGTAGTTTTCGATGGCAAGCATGACTCGCGAATGTATCCCAGAATACAAAGTGCATCTGCTACTTCGGCCTGACCAAGCCGCCATGAGGTATTCGCGGTTGATCCACTCGTAGACGAATGGATTTCCACCGTACGCGGTGAAATTTTCTGTGAAGTACGCCGTGTACTACGTTGTTTATGATGTATCAAACGTAGGTAAGATAAGAGATTGTTATATTGCCAGACGTGGGTGCCATTGTGTTTTGTAACAAAGTTTGACAGTCGAACGAAACATTAACGCCGATTGTTGGGGAAGTAAATATCGTGTTTTTGTAATACCCGAGACAGGGTGCTTATGAATGCATGATATTTGCAAGAAAACCCGGTGTAGAATGAGTAATCTTCTTGTGACAGCAGTAAGTTAAATCAAGTTAAAATGTCATAGCAGCAGAACAATTGAAAAAAATTACTATATCCAATTTAGTACCGTTATACCAGTTTAGCACCACGTTATACTAGGCATCGTCTGCTTTCTCCACCATGTTGAAAGATGGTTTAGACGGATTAAACCTAGTGCGTTGGGTGTAGATTTCCGATCACGCGGCCGCGAGTGCCGATTGGATGGCGGTACGTCCTTTGATGCCGCGCTCTTAAACTTCCGGTTTAGGCAAGTGCTTATCCACCCAAACACAACTCAACTCCTATGGACCTACTGATGTAATCCGCTGAAGCTTGTTGTCGTTTGTCTCTGCGAGTGCGTACTACTGGCACTGGCGTGTAGTTAACATCACACTTATCCCTGGAGGGCCACGGACACACGGTAAAAATACGTTGTTAATTAAATTACGTATTATTACACTGTAATAATGATAGGCTACCGGTAAGCTGTATTCAAGGGTGTCGAATTTTCTAATTATGGAGGGGACAAGTCAAAAACCAACAGACAACCAAAATTTCGTATTTCAGGGTGGATGAATGAATTCTTAAAATGTGGGGGAGGTCAGGGTATTCTTCTTATGGAAGTCTTGCACCCGATTTCCACCCCCTTCCTCAATTACAACCCTCGTAGTTTTGTAAAGGGGGGGGGGGGAGAGACACAAGGCGGGCGCAGGTATTCAACCGGGCCGGTGGACCAATAAGGCTGCCATCTCTTAGCGTCGGCCATTTAGCCAGGCTAGAAAGCTAGCACCCGAAAAATAGCATTTTAACAGTTTGCATGAGCTTTACTGAATGTAATACTAGGAAACAGGCTTTGGGCCTATTGTAGGCGGAGCAAACGGATCTTCATTTCAAACTTATATTTAGTTTTTATTTTAATGACGATACCACATTTGTTAATAATTCTTAAAAATATGGGTGCATTACTTAATGGCCTATGTTGGTCTGTTTGCCTTTTGGTGTGACGTATTGCTGTTCTTTTCTGGCCTTTTTCTTATTTTAGCCTTTTTTTTTAATGTTGGCCTATGTTAGGTGTCAAATTGGGGGTTAACAAGCTTTCGTTTGCTCCAGCAATGAGTTTTTGTTTAGTTATTTGTAGCCTACTTTTCGCAGCCAACACTGAAGACGTGGGCCATCGCCGCGAGTAAAAATAAAACAGCACGTAATAAGGCGTTTAACTGCAAGCGAAACAATCATCAGTACGATAGTTATTAACAATAGTCAGAAGATTCAAAAGGTTCACAATACTGCTTTGGTGTAAGATTTGACACCGCCACCAACGAAAATGTTGCGCTGGCACACCTCTATCACGCAATGCAAGTTAATATATTATTTCCTAACTCTATGACTGCAACAGCGATCTCTATTATATAATCTGAAAGAAATAACCATCACAATTTAGGTTTAAAATGTGTTAGCTTTTAGACCAAGTTTTAGGTTTTAGGCCTAATTTTTAGCGTTTAGGCCTAATATTTATCTCCGATTTACTTTCGTTAGTAGCAGCTTACAACAGTGGTTCGAGATTAAGCCTATTCCTTTATGTGATGCAACACAGTTTTGGTTTCGAGTCTTCACGTTACCGTGGCAACCAGGAATTGAGAGAGGCGGGCGTATTATTGTTTCGTGCTTTCGTGTTTCGTCTGATGTCAATATCGTTTTATAATACCGCTTGGCCATGATACGACGATTTCAGGTTTCATATTCGGGATTCCCAACGCTAGTGTAGAATCCACTTTCGTTGCCATGTTGAATTGATTAATCTTCAAAGCATTCTTTTTTTCAAATGAAACTAACATGTGTCGTTAATGGAATCCTTTTGTTTTTGTGGTTGCGTTTGTTACTGCAGTGGTTAAATGCAAGCATCAAATGTTATTATTTTGTTGAGTTACGTTGAAAAAGATTATTAGCTAGAAAGAAGCAACCAAAATTTAATTTAAGTTCACTTGACTACCATTAGCATGGTGTATGCTTCGTCGAAATTCCTTAACTATTCACGACTCCAAATTTACAATGGTGAATGTTCGATATAAATTCGAAAATTTTAAAATTTCTACAGTAATAATTGTTCGATTTACGTTTTGGCTCAGCAATACTTTTGGGGGTATAAAAAATTGTGCGAAATTTCATTTCAATCTGACCTTTAATTTTGGCTCCACCCAGACTAAAAAAGTGCAACCAACGGACCAACGGACCAACCAACCAACTAACTAACCAACATTTTGCAATTTGGTGTCCGTTATAGGCTACGCTTCGCTCGTTCGCTCCACCAAAAATCATATGCCACAAAAAAGCGAAAATTTAATAATAAGATGGAACTGTTTATATAGCAGTTTCTAGTATATTTAGAGGATGCTTAGGGGCCAACAGCCCCGATAGGCAGCAAATACGGTAAAAAAATACTGGTAAAATAGCTACCTTGCCTTGCTACTTAAATTCTTTACTACCCTATGTTTAGGACTGATTTACGCAACGGGAAAAGATGAAAGTACATTTTTTTTTGTTTCAAACTCTACATGTTTCGTGAGGGGCGAACTCCTCGGCTTGAAAGCGTGGGGGACGGCCAGGGAGTTGTAATTTGGGTTGTAACTCCTCTTCCCCCCACCTCCTAGGAATGATGCCTATGTAGCTTAGCGGGCATGGTGATGCTAACGGGGATGGGGACAGGGATAGGCAGTCATTATGAGAATCGGTCCAAATATAGAAAATTAATATGAGCATGTTCATTCTTTTCGCGGCAGCAATGAACATAGGGCGAGCATGTTCGTTCTTTGAACAGTAGCAGTGAAAAAGGTTATCGGCCAGCAATGTGACAGGACATTGCTGCTGAATTAAGTGCCGACTTAATTATAAACAAATTTGCGATGTACCCAAAGGAGTTGCATAAGAAATTGATGTGAAGTCTCAATGTAATAAATCAGTCATTAGAATTAGTAAAGAATTAGAGTTACAGTTTTTACCATTAGGGGGTGGGAGGGGGAGCAGTGGCAGATTTAGGTGGTGCACTGGGTGCTCCCCCCTCAGCTCTAAAAATAAATTTAAAAAAAGTTGTATTCAAAAGTTAATTTTTGGGAACAAAAAGGCGTTGAAGGATATTTAAACGACATTAAACCAGCAGTTGATAAAAGTGTATAGCTAGTTAGGCAGGCAGTTCAGATGTCATGGTGAGGAGTCGGAATGGAGTAGTTCTTTCCATTGTAAATTGGGGAGGGGGGGGGTCGGGGCTAATGAATAAATATTTTTACATAGTAGTTTATGGCCTAAACTTGTCTACAAGCAGGTCCTCCAGAAGCCAGAAAAGCATTAAAAAGGACTAAAAATGTCAAGGTATTAGGGAAGCTAGCAATGCTCCCCAGATCCCTAGTTGGCGTTGCAATGGCAAGCAACAGCACCCCCTTTAAGGTAATCCTAGATCCGTCAATGGGGAGGGGGACATAATAATTTTTAGTTGGGGGAAATTGCCTTGTTACAATTGCCTCAGTTACAATTTTTACCGGGGGGGGGGGGGGGACAAAATTTTAGTTGGGGGGATTGCCTCATTGTGTTAAGGGGGGATAGATGCCCCTGGTAATCACCTTAAAATATAAGAGAGCCTTATAAGAGAGCCTTTTAATACTCAATTTTAAGAACTATAAAAATTGAAAATCGGTTCTTTGGTTCGATCTCTAGGTGAGAGAAAAATTTCCCCAAGAAGAAGAAGAATAATCATTGTAGTCATTTTAAAACAGCGTGCAAAAGGCCATAGGCCTTCTTCATACCTACGTTTTAAGCTGTAAAAGTTGAACATCGGTTCGTTGGTTCGACTTTCAGGTGTAGTACAGCTGTTACGGGCCAGAATTTGGGCTAATTATGAACATCAAGCTACAAGCCATGAAATTTGGTACAAACGTCAATTCGTAGCTAATAAATCGAGCTAGCTATGAAATCTCTTGAGATACCCCCTGAGGTCCCTTCCTGTCCCCTACCGCACTCATCTGTACTACTATGAATTTTGGTGCTATGAATATTGGTACACCATTCATTCCTAGTAGTGGAAATTGAACCAGCCATGGATCCCCACGAAAAGCCTTCCCCTGCCCCATCCCCCCCTCCTGAACACCCCATGAAGCATCGATGACCAATAAATTCTTGCTGATCGTGCTAAAACGTGAATTGGTACACAAGTCATTCTTAGCAGTAAAAATCAAACTAGAATTTGTTGATCATAAACCTCACGGAGAGGACTCAGGGAAGCACTGGAGGGTGGGTGTACTCAGGGGGTTCCATTATGTTGTTTGATTTCCACTGCTACAATGCATGTTTTTAGTACGTTCAGCAAGAATTTGCTGGTCATTGATGCTTCATGGGTGCACAGGAGGGGGGGGGGATGCTGGGGGAGGCTTTGGTGGTATTTCATGGGGATCCATGGCTGGTTCAATTTCTACAACTAGGAATGATTGGTGATTGGTGTACTAAAATGCATGCTTTCAGTACGATCAACAAGAATTTTTCGGGTATCAAACTCATGGAGCGAGAATAGGGGGAAGCACTGAGCGGCATTGAAGGATTTCGCGGAAGTTCCATAGCTAATTTGATTTCTACAGCTAACAATGACTTGTGTAACAAATTCTTCCACTATCTGCAAGAATTTATTGGTCAGGCCTGAAGGAGGGAGTGGGGGGGGGGGGGCCTGGTGTCATGTTTGACTTGTGTACCACAATTCAAGCGTTTAGTCCGATCTGCAATAATTGGTTGGTCAAGCATCAGACATAAGGGAGTGCTAGGGAGCCCCTTGGGATATTTCGTTCTGTTCCTTGCTTAATTTGATTTGGAATGCTAAGAATGATTTGTGTGCCATGTTTCATGCTTTTAGCTCGATCTGCAAGAATTGGTTGGTCAAACCTCAATGGGGCACAGGATGGCACTGGGAGCCCTTAGGGGGTAATTCATAGGGGTTTCCATGGCTTGTTCGACTTCTACTGCTAAGAATGACTTGTGTACCAATTTCAAGCTTTTAGCTGTTTAGCAAAAATTTGCGGGTCAACCCTCAGTGAGGGGGCACAAGGGGACGCTGGGCCCCCTTCGGGGGTATATTATAGGGATTCCATGGCTAATTCCATTTATGCTGCTAGGAATGACTTACGCACCAAATTTCATGTGTTTAACTTGCTCTGTAAGAATTTGTTGCCCAAGCCCCTGGGAGGGGGCACAGGGTAGGAGGGATGCTGGGTTAGGGGAAGGCGCTGAAAGTACTTGGGGTATTTCATGGAGGTCATGGCTGGTTCAGTTTTTAAAATTTCGTGTTTTTAGCTGAATTTGGAAAAATTGGTTACTTTACTTAATGATTTCTTCCCAGCGCTCTACAATAATAATTCCTGTCGACGAGAATACTGCAGTCACAACAAAATCGTGTTCAAAGGGCTTAGGTCGGTGTTAATACCTCCTACATTTTAAGCCATACAAATTGAAAATCGGTTCATTGGTTCGATCTGTATGTGAGAGCAAAAGTTCTAGCCATTTGGCTTTCCGTGTCAAGAATATTGTAGTTACATTAAAATAGTCTGCGAAAGGCCCTAGGCCTTGTTCATATCTACATTTTAAGCTATAGCACTTGAAAATCGGTTCAGTGGTTCTATCTCCAGGTGAGGGCAAAGAGTCCCAACAACAGGAACAACAACAACAACAACAACAAGAAATGGTCGTACTGTGGAACACCAAACGGTTCGATTGTTGTCATTAAAATTTGCAATGCGGTGAAATAGTTACGACACGACCCAAAATACCGAATTTTGTTGGTCTGTGTCAATTCTGGGCGATACTATAGGAGGTCAAATTTTGACGTTTAACATGGAAGTTCATGCTGAGGCTTACATAAGGACCGCTACCACGGTCCTTGATATCGACTTTAACGTCTCGGCCCCAGTCAGCCAAACTGAATTTCCTGCATAGTGGTGAAAGATACCGTGGCCTGTCGTAGAAATCTCCAACAACGTAAAACTATGTTTCCCTCACTCGCACTCGTAAATATCGAGTGCTTCACTGGGACAATTCAACGCAGTTATGACCTATGTAATAAAGAACGTATTATGTTACATTTTCTACTTTCCGTCTGAGTTACAAATCTAGGATGAAGTTTAGTCTAGTGGCCGTTGCAGATCGCCAAAAAAATTGGTGAGAATATTTCACAAGATGAATTAAACGGCTGCGTTTATTAAAAGTGAAATTGAAGTATTGGGGTACTTTGGTAGGTTACTCCTATCGAACACTATCAATTCAGCAAATTTGGTACGGCACAATAACACAAATTTTATATGAGATGGCACCGCATTCGTCGAAAATACTAAATACTAAATCTGCTGTAAATCACAAAAACGATTTACGCAAGATTTGCAAATCTACCAGTCTGTGATGCGAAGACCAACTGAAATACGTTCACCACATCGTGTGGTTTTTTTGTTGCATTGTCCTGGAGTGAGTAATGCGGGCATTCTACTCCAAATACAGGATTATTTTCCACAAGAATTACGTTCACAATGTTTTATTCACTTAACTTTCTTATAAATCTTTTTTTTACAGGCGGCAGCTGGGAGATACACAGTTGCATACTAAGGATTATATTTACAATGTCCCACCTGACGTACATTGAAGTTGGCATGCTTACGACATTCCAACATTACCAGTGTCGCATCGTTATGAAGGCAGCAGTTTCTATATGGCTGATACTGCATAACCCCACTGTGTCCATGGCAACTTGGAAATGCTCACGCTTGCCAGGTAACGTCGCCAGCAGCATTATTTTTCCTCCCCAAGTGCGT
The DNA here is from genome assembly GCA_023313725.1 of Lithobius niger. Taxonomy (NCBI): domain Eukaryota; kingdom Metazoa; phylum Arthropoda; class Chilopoda; order Lithobiomorpha; family Lithobiidae; genus Lithobius; species Lithobius niger. The sequence continues at coordinate 9,805 of JAHWFP010163711.1, forward strand.
GAGGCGATACCAAAGCACTGCACAAGATGGTTGAGATATATATGTTCAGGCATACCGTACCCAGCATATTTGACGCAATATCCAGATTCCACTTTGCACTGCCTAGGATAGTAAAATATCTTTTAAAACTACAGTCTTCTTCCATCATCGCACAATTTCATATATAAGACACTCACACAGTCTTGCTTATTTTCGACAGCAATGCTAGGCTACTGTCATCTTCATGCACTTCATAGGTAAAATTAGGATCCAGGTCACATTTTTAGTTTTTTTACTCTTTGGCAGAATTTGAATTTGGCAGAACACGTAGCCTCCTGTATTTACAAGTTAGTGGTCCTTTCATGCTGTATTTATAAGGTAGTGGGCCCTTCACGATGCTACTAGCTCTCCAACACCGCGCTAACTATTCACTCAAGACCCTCCCATGAGGTGTCTCACATTTAGGGATCGACCGATACAGAAAAATACCGATCCGAGACCGATATTTTCCCCTCATTCCGATCCGATATAGATTCCGATACACCCATACCGATAACGATTTACAGGTAAAAAAGTCAAACTCATTCGTACCTCTGACCATAAAAAAACAAGTCCACATTGCAGAAAAGCCTAATTGCAAAAAGCCGACAGTACGCACCCGTTAAATTCACCGAGACGCTGTCCAGATGATGTCTTGCAATGCGAGCGGTGCTATACAGGTAAGGTTTCTATCAAGCTAGGCAGAATAGGCAGTGCGCACGGAAGATGGTCGTATCGGCAAATATCTGTAAATAAACACCGATACAGATCCGATACCGATGCACGAAAAATACCGATAATATCTGTAAATACCAATACCGATTTTAATATCTGTCTATCCCTACTCACATTTGGCTAAGAAGGCAGAAGAATATCGTAAGTTGGAATTCATTCTGCTCAAGGTGTTGCATAGCAACGGATTCCAGGCACCTAAGATGACTGTCGCGTGCAGAGTTTGAGCGAATGAGGGTCGTGGCCTTCTCCCTTTCAATCTCATGCTCAGTGGCAGCACAGTAGAGCGCAATGCCATTATCCTTCACTCCTCTCCTAACATTATCCATATGCTGTCCCAGTTTTGCCCCTCACGCTTTTCTACATCTCTCTGACGTACACTGCACGGTACTCTGTACACACCATCCTTAGTTCCCATCAAAGCGTCATTCTTCTTCTTCCGAGTTACCCGTTCAACAGCAAATCGGAGGCACTCTCTTTCCTAAACGTTTTCTTAATCCTTTTACATTTTTTGCAGGTAGGTTTTAAAACCACTACGACACAAGATTTCACGTATCAGGCCACTCACACCCTACAGGTAAGGCTTACAATCGGACAATCTTCCTTTGAAACACTCCCTCATGCGTACTCTATCAGTATTCTTCCTTTCCTTCGCAACAATACAAACAGCCTATTTCTTCATTCTATTCAGCAGTCCAGCTGGGCAGCCCAGTTGGAGAAACTTGCATTTTGCCTCATATAGGTGCTGATATGCTAATTCCAAATTTGTTCTGCACCATAGCATTCAGTTGTTCACTCTATAAATACCGGCAACCGGCGTTAACAGGGATGAGAACTTGACATAATAATATTGATAAAACACACTTGCACCACCTATCTGTAGAAAATATAAAACCACACTTAAACTTTCGAAGAAACAGACGTTGTTCTTCTTCGGAAGTATCACTAAAATAATTTGAAGCGTTCGACTACATCCTGTAGCGGCAAGAGCAATAAAAGATCAAATGTCAAGCATGCGCGTCTAGATCACTGATCTTTATGTACCTATTTAGTAAGGCTGTACGAACAGATTTAGCCGAACAGATTTTGGCAGATTTTGGGCTGATCGGCAAAAATCGGTTCGGCGAACAAAATCCTGCAGATTTTCGATTTTTGCCAGGCCCTTGATAATAAATAAATTCTGTTTCTCCACATGTTTGTTACCTTTTGTTTTAATTTAGGCTAGGTCTACATGTTTTACATTTCTGTAGGCTAAGGTTAATAACGGACAAATTTTTACTTTTATTTGGGTAAAAAAAATGTATTCCAATGTTTTCATTAGCCTACAAGTTTGTGTAAGCCAGAAAAAATAATTGTTAAAAATCTGTAGAAATTGGTTTGGTTAAATCGGATCGGTACACCAATCAATCTGTAGCTGATCGGATCGGAATCTATTCGGCAGAAAAAATGCTGATCGGTACAGCCTTACTATTTAGTCGTGCGTGGATGGCTGCTGTTGACGCGGATGTAGCTCCCATTGGATGTCAAGCTTGGCGGCCATCTCTGGGACGATAATCTGCTCAACATTTTCGTATGTTGGGCCTGTCAAATTCATGTGGGGAACTCGGCGATGAGAGAAACGTCTGATAGCTAGACATTCGAATGCTCTTAAATGACCTTCTTGTTTGTGTTTGAATGGTGGAGCACTGAGGTCTGGTCCCATGCTATTTCGTGCGTCGTTTTTTGTTTGTAATAATAATAATAACAATTTTCAACCACAAATGTGGTTAGGAATTTGGAAGGGGCAAGACCCACTAACACCAACCCTATGCTAACTGTCAGAAATACATTAAAAAAATTAAAAAGGGTGAAAAGATGAAAATAAAATATCGAAGCCAAGCCCGCCAAGAACAGGGTCAACTTAGGCACGATTCATTCGACGAATTCCAGTCTCATTAGGAACCTCCCAAGAGGGCATGCGTTGAGGATCTTCTTAAAGGCTGTAAGAGAAAATGCTGTAACTGCGGTCTCAGGCAGGGAGTTCCAAGCTGGAGCAACCCTAACCGTGAAAACATTTTTTCGGCAATCTAAGTTTGCTCCTTCAATAGAGAGTTTAAGGGAATGTCCCCGAGTAGATTTAATTCTGCTCAAGTTGAAAAAAGGCAAGTCAACATTTAACGATCCGTGGACACTCCTATAAATTAGAATTAAGTCAAATTTCAAACGACGCAGTTCCAATGATTCCAACCCCAAGCGTTTGATTCGCGAATTGTAGGTAGAGCAAATCACAGAGGCCATGTAGATACTTAGAAAAACGCCGCTACACCGACTCCACAAGATCAACATCCTTTAAGAGGTATGGCGACCACACTGGGGTTGCATATTCAAGAAGCGGGCGGACAAAGACTCTAAATGCCCAGACTTTTGTAGTCAAATTTCCAGAAGTAAAGCAGCGATTTACGATAGCCAAACGCTGAAATGCGGCAGCAGTAATCTTCCCGCAATGGAGGGTCGATTTCAAATTTGACGTAAACCAAATGCCAAGATCACGAATCACATGCACATCCGGGAGAACGTGGCTTTCAATCGAGTAGGCGAAAGGTAAAATTTCGTTTCCGATGTGGAATGATTGGCACTTTGACAGTGAGATTGGCAACTGCAATTCCGTTTTGTTTCTCTCCTCGTCATGTGGCTCGTATGTGCTCCAGTAGTCTTTTGGTTTCTTTGGAGTGCAGCAAGGCACTTTGTAGACCACTCCACTGAGGTTTCTTATTTTCGGAGGAGGACGGTCGTCGGCTTCAGAAATCAAGGCTGGGACAATGGGTGGGGGAAGATGTGGTTTTTGCAGTTCTCGCAATTTTCTTCCTGGTGGAGTACTGGTCTGTTGGGAGTGGAGGAGTATTGGAGGAAGAGAAAGGCTTGGTGTTTAACCCTTTACGCGCCGGACCCGTGAATTTAACGGGAGGGTAAGCCAACCGTTGCGCGCCGGACCCGTAGAATTTACGGGAGCCACTTTATCAAGCTGTACGTCAGTCCGCGTGGTGCATTGATCGTTCCTGGAGCGTTCATTCAATAAAGGCATGTGTCTGCTACAATTTCCCGCCAATTTTGCCCACGTGACTAGTTTCTAGCCAATAATATTTAATTTTTCCCGAGCTATGTCATGTTCGTTCGCTGCCACCGTGAGTTTTGAAAAAAATAAAAGATGGCGGCCATTGCATCGCGTAGCGGCTCTCCCGATTCGTATTTTGATTTATATCGTGTACCACTTTAGACTAAGGTAAAATAGCAAATTATGGACGTCTTTGAGAGATATAACTGTAACGATAACTGTGATAACGTTTTTTTTTTTTGAAAAATGGTCGATAATTCGTCAAGTGAATCAAATGCGATGCATCCGATTGGATCGGAGCACGACGCGATAAGAATGGCCGCTGCTGACCAAGGAGCCCTGGCCCGGCGCTCTCGACCACGGAACTCTTCCCCACCGCTGCCGACCATTGAGCCCCGGCCCGCGGCAGCCGTCTTGCTTGTCTCGCGTCGCTTGATCGGTTGCGTTCTATTTCAATCCATTACTCCGGCATTTCCGCGAATTCAGGATTGGATTAGAAGTATGAACATTTGAGAAATGAATTTTCTTCGTTGGAGTTTTTTTTTTTTTTAACAATATGGATTTCGGAGAACTACACGATGTAACTAGTCCGAGTCGGGAATAGGCTTAGCCTACGCTTCGTTGCTCGACCACTGGAACTGAAAATAAAATGCTTTTTTTTTTCCAGCCCTAATGAAGGAGAAACACTACCTCATAAGATTTTAATTAATAATAGCTTGCCAACTGGATGTAAATAATTATGGCTGGTGATTACGTGCCCGTTTCTACAAAATAGGCCCAAACTTTGTTGAAAAGGAAGCTGCCACTCCTGAGAGCGATTAATGCACAACTGACAGACATGACAATTTTATTTAATTTAAAAAAAAAGTTTCACACATTTTTGCTTAATTTTTGGTGTGAAGAAAGATAACAGATCATTAAGTTTATGCATAAAAAAGTACTCTTTCAGCATATAAAGTTGGTCAAAATTGCTCTTAAAGTCTACTTACGTTTTATTGATTTATAATAAATGTGCCATTTTTCCCCTCTCAAAATACGCCGTATAATTTATTTGTGCGAATATTCGGGTTAAGGCCTAAGTATTACCAACTGTTAAAAAAAGAATTAAGCCGCAACTACGTTTTTTAAGGGAGTTACATGAATTTTAATGCTGACGTGCAGTCATTTCTTGCGCTGCAAATAAGCCTAAATTTTGTGAGAGTAGAAGGAAGCTGCCAAGCAGGGCAGCCACTCCTGACAGGAATGCTTCACTACTGACAGGCGTGACAATTATATTTAATTAAAAAAAAAGTATCACACATATTTGCTTCAATTTTGGTGTGAAGAAAGATAACAGATAGATCATTACGTTTATGCAAAAAAAAAAAGCACTCTTTCAGCATATAAAGTTGGTCAAAATTGCTCTCAAAGCCAGTACTATGTTAGATTTTTTGATTTGTAATACATTTGCCATTTTTCCCCATCCCTACCTTATAGCGTAAATCGTGTATTAAAAGCCCAGTTGAAGCTAAAGCCCACCCTTAAAATGCTGTAAAGTCAAAATAATGAAATAGTGGAGTTAAAGCCCACCCCTCAAATTGTCGTTTTTCTACGAAAAATTATCTAAAAGTTATATGATGTGAATAAAGATAGTACTGCTTGCTATGTTTTCTGGCCCCTTCTCCCTCCCTGCAGTAATAGTGGACTCTTCCTTTAGCTCCTAGCACCTGTACTAGACCTGGGCATCTTTCACCTATTCCTTTCTTCACAGCAATTAAAAGGATGTAAAAGTTGGTCTTTCAGAAATCATTCAAAAGCTTCGAATTTTCTGTAATAGATGTCCAGAAAGGTTAGAAAATTGATAATGTTTGATTTAAAGCCCACCCCCCCCCCCCTATTTTTGCCAAATTAACTGCATAAGCCCATGGGCGTTTAATCCACGATTTACGGTAATTTTTTTTTTGTGTGAATATTCGGGTGAAGGCCTAAGTATTACGAGCTGTTTAAAAATAAATGAAGCCTCTACTACGTTTTTAAAGGGAGTTATATGAATTTTAATGAAGACGTGCAATCATTTTTTGCGCTGCGAAAAACTGGCTGGTTTGGGCTAGCAAGAGCTCTTTTTCTTGCTGGCGTCAGAAGGGTTAAAGATGGCGGGGGGATGGGGAGGAGGGGGTTTCAGGTTTGACACGTAGAAAGGATCTCAGGAGCTTTTTGAAGTTGGGCGGATATCTTAGTCTACAGTTGACACCTTGGCGGCACAGGATACAGCTAACCTCTTCACTCTTGCGAAGCAAGTATGTGACATATTCTATTGGTTTTGTAATTTCTGGTTGTTTATTCATTTTCGCTCTCTCGGCTGATCTGGCTTTAGCCACAATCCAAGCTCTCTGGACTCCACATTGATCAGTTTGGGTGGACACCCTCTTTCAAGGAATATGGTTTTGGTGTGGTAGAGGTGTTGCTCTGCTACATTCTTGTGACTTCGTTCTTAACCAGTGCTCCTGAACATACGCTTTGGGTGGGCTGAGTTAAATGGAAGTCCTCTTCCCGTGTGTGCTGGTTTATGGTAAGGAGAACAAAAAAAATTTCCTTTCAAGTTGGTGAATTTTACGTCAAGAAAAGGAAGCACTCCGTTCTGTTCAGTTTCTCGGGTGAACTTGATGCCTTTGTTCCAATTGTTGCGTATGGAGTCTTTCTCGTCTTGAAGGGGCGTGGCAATAACGTCATCTATGTATCTTTTCCACAGTTTTTAAGTTAGGGAACTGCGTGACTACTTTCTCGTAACTGAAGGACCAATTCTGCCAGTGCAGGTGAACAAGAGTATCCCATCTCGGTGTTGCAGTGGTTTGTTGGTAGGTAGCGTTTTCGAATGTGACGTAAATATATGACAGTACTGTTCTAAGTAATTCCCTGTCAAGTTCTCTCGCTTTGCGGTCTACTTGCATCCTCTCGGCAGCTTGGTTGAACATTTTAATGAGAGGGTGTGGAAGGCTGGGGAACAACCCCACCACATCAAATGACACTAACCGATGGTCCTCTGTGATTCGAGTTGCTTGATGTGGTCGAGCAATTCTTCAGTGTTTTTGAGAGAGTGGTTTCCCCAGATATATTTCTTCAATCGGTCTTTAAGCAGCCAATCAATGGGTTTAACTTGTGATCTTTTAGCAGACGTGATGAGCCGGAGGGGGTATCCCTCTTCGTGGGACTTTATCTGTGTAAATATGTTAGGCAGCGTGGATCCTTCAGGTGGTTTCAGTTTGGCCGCTTCATCCTTGTGAAGGAGTTTCTTGTCCACGAGGGACTGTAGCTTGTCACTGAGTAGCAGATGTACTGTCTCCACTTCGTGTAATTTACTTTCTGATAAATTCCAGATTTATTGATTTCTTCGATGACTCTCTGGCTGTAGTCGACTGAATCCATGAGAACGGTCCCGTTGGTTTTATCTGTATAAGCTATTGAACAGTCAGGGTCCATCTTTAGCTTTTTAATAGCTGTGAGCTGTGTCACTGAAAGATTGAAAGGTCTTCTGATGGTATCGTTTCTTAACCCAGCCGAGAGTGGGTGAATCAACGCTGGTGCCCATGTGTAGCGTCCTAATACCACCTGAATGTTGGCAGCCAGATTGGTGTCGAAAAACACGGTGTGATGGGAATAAACGGAGTGATCGGAATAAACTTGGGGTCTAGATTAGTTACTTGGGTGGCCCGAGTTGTAAGATATGCCATACCTAAGTTGTATACCATACAAATCAGGCAACCCAAGTGAACAACTGAATGCAAATGCACAGAATGAGATTGTGAGGCTAATCCGTACCTCGACGAATTTGGAAGTAGCAGGTCCATACCTAAATGACAAAAGGCAAGTTTCTCCAACTGGGCAACCCAGCTGGACTACAGAATAGAATGAAGAAAAAGGCTGTTTGTATTGAAAATTCCGTAGCGGTTTTTACTCTGAAAATCCATCTCACTTTCTGAAAGCCGAGTTCAAAAGATGAGAATATAACAACAGTTTTCAAGAGTGTAGTAGTGCCTGATGAGGACAGACGTCCCTGTCCGTCGAAGAATCGCAAGGAATACAGGTATGGTATTCTTCTTTTTCTGAAATCGTGCGTGTTTTGATCCTGAACTTTATAGAGTGAGCTGTTAGTATTGTTGTGATGGAGAGGAAGAATGCTGATAGAGTACGAGTGAGGGAGAGTGTTGGCGAGCTACTAGCAGCATGAAGGGCCTTCTAAATATAGCATGAATGGCCCACTATCTTTTACATACAACCTGCGTGTTCTACCAAATTCAAATTCTGGCATAGAGCAAGAATGTGACTAGAATTTGCGAATTTGTGAATTTGCGAATTTGCGAATTTGCGACTAGAATTGCGAAAATTTGCTGATGACGTTAAACTCCACTCTGCAATGAAATCAAGACAGAGTCACATTGGTATCGTACATGAACTTGATGAACTAAAAAACTGGTCAGATCAATGGCAGTTGCCGATTTCGGACAATAAATGCAAAGTGTTGCATATCGGGGGTAACAATCCATCATATAATTACTACCTATCGGGTTCAAAATTGGAACCATTAACTACTGTCAAGGATTTAGGTGTCTTGCTCTCTACGAATCTAACGTGGACTCACCACTGTAACGCTGTCATTAAAATAGCAATGCAACGTGCAGCTATTATCAGAAACTGTTTCACTTCTAGGGATGTCCCAACTTTACTGTGGGCCTTTAAAGTATATGTCCGTCCGCTTGTTGAATACGCCAGCCCCGTTTGGTCCCCGTCACTTCGAGGAGACATTCTGAGGTTAGAAAGAGTGCAGCGAGTGTTTACCAAACTTCTCCCAGGGTTC
>JAHWFP010163711.1:23476-50975 GCA_023313725.1 Lithobius niger
GGCAGCAATCCGTAACTCAAAACAATGCTATTTTAGCAAATACTATTACCGCTTGCGATTGCGAGCGCCATCTGAAAACTATTTTGGCGTAAATGAAACTAGAAATGGAAGTTTCCCAACCTTTACCCAAAAGACGCTGATCGAAAAACCATGGTACAGGCCAGGCAAAAGATTATTGTAACCCTGGCTTCATGGCCATCGGCTCTAAGAACATCAATCATATGAATTTACATTCCTACCTTCGTTGAAGGAATGGTAATTACTGAATGAAAGACAAACCACAGATTAAAGGGATATACGTCCCAGCGCCATTTATCTCGATCCTCCACATCAACTACCGCCCCAAAGGTCAATTTACTTACCGTTAGTCTTTTCCTTGCTAAAAATCCGTTTTAAAATGTGGCGTCTAGAAGATTTTCTGTTGAATATTGTTAACTATATTAATTTCAGAACGTCCCGGTCCTATATGATCCTTTGCGCGCCTACAATGACCTTGAAATTTTATCTGTGTGTGCGCAGTACTAATTTTAATCGTTTGCTAATAATTGGTAATAATACACACCCACAACCACCAGGCATGCAGGGATGCCGGAACCTTAACTCTTGCGCATCGCCGTTTGCTGCGACAAGTTTCTTTCTGGAAGTTGCTCCAACGTTCACACAACGAACTGGTTGTGGCCTGCAATGGAGGTTTTGATCACTGGAACACCCCACTTGGCACGGTCATCAACAACGGTCTGATGGAACTTGGTAGATGGAGCGAGCTGTCCATAAATGCTGACGTCCGAGCACTCCGTCAGCTCGCCATAGTTTAGTTTAGTTTAATACCGGGGAAACAGCAAAGCCAGAGACTTGTAGCTGAAGAGAAAAAGGAAACGGGGAAAAGGGGGGAGGGACAGGAGGATTACAGGTAGTGCATATGTTTGTCGAGGGCTGTCTTAAATTTGTCTGTGGTGGTTGCCAAACAAACCTCATCGGGGAGAGCGTTCCATTCGTTGATAACACGCACAGAAAAGAAGTTCTTGCTCACTTCGAGTCTTGCATGGGGCTTCTGGATCTTCAGGGAATTCCCCTGAAGATTTGTAGTAGTAGCGGGCCTAAAGAATTCTAAAGAATTAATGTTGTATTTTCCTTTGATAATCTGGAAGCACTTGGCTACCTTAAGTCTACCTTCATATGTGAGCCTGTCTTTCATAAGCAGGCGAGAGGATAACCTCTGAGCCCCTTCCGACAGGTTGATGTCCTTCTTCAGCCACGGGTCCCAAGCCACACCAGAAAACTCAATAAGAGGTCTGATAAGGGCCTTGTGAACGTGGGAAAACTCATTTGGATTGAGCTTTGGAAGATGCCGAGAAAGAAACCCAGCCATTCTTTTAGCTCTTGCAGCAGCAGCAGCGCACTGTCGGCTGACTGAAAGGTTATCCTCAATAATACCACCAAGGTCTCGGACACTGTCAAAACGTTGGAGTTTCGTACCATCAAGGACATAATCTCTATCAATGTTCTTTGAACCATGATGCATTATACCACTCTTCTGTGGGTGCAGATGCATACTGTGACTGTCGTACCACGACTGAAGACTGTTAATGTCCCCTTGAAATTCAGCACTTTTTTTCTATATCATTCGTCATGGCAGATGCTTTCACATGATCAGCAAACTTCCAGCAGTCATTCTTCACGGCATGATGAGATTCGGCAGTGTACAGGGAGAACAGCTTTGTCCCGAGGACCGATCCCTGCGGTACACCTGAAGTAACTGGCATCCAGGCAGACTGCATGCCATTGGCAATAACCCTTTGCTCTCTGCCATACAGGAATGCTTCGATCCATTTTACCCTCTCTAAACTAACTCCACGAGAACAGAGGTTCTCAATAAGAAAGCCGTGTTCTGCAGTATCAAATGCTTTTTCAACGTCCGCAAAGAAAACATCCACCACTGATCCCTCGTCGAGAGCCATGGGGCACTTGTTTCTTGCTGAAAGAAGATTCGTAGTGCATGACCTGCCTGGAACAAATCCGTGCTGCGTGTTGTCCACAATTCCTAAGTCAATAAGCTCAGCATTGAGAATACCAAAGAAAACTCTCTCACAACATTTGCTTATGCTAGTCAGAAGGCTCACTGGTCTGTAGTTGAGGGCAGACATTCGGATTCCTTTCTTTTTTTTTAGATAGGGGTGACATTTGCCCGTTTCCATTCTGTTGGGATCTGGCCTAAACTAAAAGACTTCGAGAAAAGGGCTGCCAGAGGTGCTACCAGTGTGTGTGCACATTCTTTCAGGAGTTTATTAGGAATTCCATATGGACCACATGCTTTATAGCGTCAAGGTTTTTTAAAACAACAAGGATTTATTGTTGCGAAACACTGGTCATGCGTAAGGGCCCTTCACCTTTCACCTTTTTGCCTCCAGGGTGGAAAACTGACTGGAATTGTTTTCCAAATTCTTTTGGTACGTCCTTATCATTTAACACTTTATTACTCTGAGAATCGAGTAATCTTACGACTGTTGGCTCCACATTACGCTGGTGCCGCAGATGTCCAAAAAATCTCTTTGGGTTGCTCTTGATATTCTTCACCACTTCCTCAAGCTGTTCTCTTCTGAATGTTCGAAGTAGGTCAACAACCTTGTTTCGTTGGGCTTGGAAATTTTCAAGGTCAGAGTTTTGTCTGCTCCTGAAGAATCGACTCCAAAGTGATCGAGTCGGGGTGTAAAAATCATTGGAAAAATCTAACTTTCAGACTTTTTAGTCTTCTGTACAGCCGTACCGGCTGAGAAGACTATTGCAACGACTTTGTCTATCCGTCCGTCCGTTGCTTTTTTCAACTTCGCAACGGTACAAGACTACCTATATTTAAAAGACTTATCGCTCGGTTTCACGTAACATGCTAGACGCGTCGTTCAAGCGTTGCGCTGAACTGAAAGCACGAAGAACGAAAAACCCCAATCGTAGCATTGATTAGTGTTAGCGGGATGCACAAAAACGTGATATTTTTTCATTATTGGATTTACTGGTGTTGCAGCGCTAAACGAACATTATTTTACGGTAATGGTGACTATTATTGAAGTCTTCGGACGATTTAGTGCTACGTCAAAGGATCGTTTAACACATTTTTAATGAGAATTGAAAACGCCGTAGTGCATCATACAGTACAATACACACGTACCTTGGTTGCTCTTCTGCTTGAAATTCATGAAATTAAACCTCCGGAGGCTTTGTTTTGTCGTCGAGTGAAAAAAGAGGTTCGTAGCATGAAGCCATTGTTGTTAAATTTTAATAATGTGGTGTCAATGCAGTGTTTTAAGTTTAAAATCCGCGTATCGCATGTCACACGTACCTTTCACAATTCAGTCCGCATGCTAGAGCAGTTCGTTTTTAGGGGTGTAAGTAGCGCTACTGGTGGCAGAATCGGTGGCTAACTGGACGACGCGTCGAATTTCTAACGTTAAACCTTTACATCCAGGTAGCCTTGAATGGTACCAGATATTGACGACCATTGTTTACAACGTTAGATATAGTGTGAGAAGTTAGTTAAATAACATGTCAAATTAAAACATCGTTACTTCCTTATAGCTAATAAACTTCTTCGACGTAACTAAATTAAATCATAACATTTCATCGTCGAATTGAAATCCTAAGGATTTGTGTTAATGCAGCCGTAAAAACAAAAACATTTTAGCTTCGTTTAAAAGAGTCTTGTCGCATTGTGCGTGACTGAATAAGCTTATGGTCGAACCAAATTCTCCATTAGGCCTATCTGCTACTTACGAAACTAAAACTGCCGTTAAAAATTAGGCCTAAAAAATGAAAATTAAGCCTAAAATCACGTTACCATGGCAACGTCAAGATGCTACGAGTCGCTGCTGGCTTTCTCAACAGCGGCTCTCCTGTCCCTTCCCTACTACCACTGATCTATATAGGCTACATTGCGCATGTGCCCGGAGCGAGGCATACCGTGTTGCAAAAATGAATAGGCGAAAGAGTGACAACTGACTTGCTTCTTGCCTGTTCAGAAACACTAAAGGCTGGAACACTCAGCTCGGCATGGAAATCAACTATGCCTTCTTGGAATATGGCAGGTGGTGTAGTTTAAGAGTGGGATTTGATTTCCGGGAAGAACTTCATAGAAGACTCCAGGCTAATTATGTACATAGACGGAGGCATACTGAAGAAAAGCCATTTAAATGCAAAGTGTGTATGCTGCATTTTCACAAGTGCGTAATGCCGTATTTTCACTTTGTAGTTTTTATTTTTGCCTATTTTTCTTGTGGTATTTTTTAAAATTGTTTAGATTTGTTTCAGGCCCCACACTGCATAATGCAGTGTTTTTGTACCTCGTTGTACGTGTAATAAATTACTTTACTTTATACAATCCAAATCTCCGTAAGTTGCTACTTATGAAATGAAAGTTGTAAATTAAGCCTAAACACTGACAATTATTACGCCTAAAATGTAAAATAATACATTTAACGGGCAATTCGGATGGTTACTGCTTTTAGAGTATATGATAGAGATAGCTGTTCCAATGCGTGATAGAGAACGTCACTATTGGTAGTGGCAGAACTGTACAGAAGACCGGATGCGACTAGGTAGTCACTGTAGCCACTTGTTAGTCTTCTGTGCAGCCTGAGAAGACTATTGCAACGACTTTGTCCGTCCGTCCGTCGGTTTTTTCAACTTCGCAACGGTACCAGATATTGACGACCATTGTTTACAACGTTAGATTCAGTGTGAGAAGTTAGTTAAATAACATGGCAAATGAAAACATCGTTACTTCCTTATAGCTAATAGAATTCTTCAACGTAACTAAATTAAATAATAACATTTGATCGTCGAATTAAAATCCTAAGATAACACTCAATAAAAACAAATGGATTTTAGCTTCGTTTAAAAACGTCTCGTCGCATTGTTGCATGAATGAATAGGCTTATCGTCGAACCAAATTCTCCATGAGGCCTATATTTGCTACTTACGAAATTAAAACTGCATTTTTAAAATTAGGCCTAAAAATGAAAATTTGGCCTAAAATCATGTTACCATGGCAACGTCAAGTTGCTACGAGTTCCTAACAGTGTCTCTTTCGTCACTTCCCTGTGACCATTGATCTATATAGACTATGTTGTGTGTTACGTTGTAACACTGTAACTGTGCCTGTAGGCGCACCGTGTTGCAAAAATAAATAAGCTTACTATACAATCCATATCTACGTTAGCTACTACTTACGAAATTAAAACTGCTGGTTAAAATTAGGCCTAAAAGCTGACAATTACCCCTAAAATGTAAAATAGGCCTAAAAGCTAACACATTGTTAACCGACAATTGTGATGGCTACTGCTTTTAGATTAGTATAATAGAGATAGCTGTTGTAATGCATGATAGAGGTGTGCGCCTCAACATTGGAAGGGGAGGAACTGTACAGAAGACCGGTGCGACTAGGCAGTCGCTGTAGCTGCTTGTTTTTTTTTTATGAAATGTAAAAATAACATGAAGCAAGAAAACTAATCACACAATGAAAATAAAGGGGTCATACGTTTTCTATCAGGGGCGTAAAAGGGAGGCAGGGATAGGTGCCAGAATTGCCCCTCCCTCCAAAAAATAGGTACATACCTACGACTGCGACTGAATGCTACTAAGTCAAGAGTCACATAAGTTGATTCTGCGTCACATGACTTGAATGGAGTGAATAAAGGTGGTTTGCTGTACTGTTATTCCTAGTTTATGATTTTTGCTGATGGCCTCAGAGTGGCAGGCCGGGGGTGAGGGACAGATTGGAAGAGTTAGCCACTAAAAGTAGGGAAGGCAGAGTTGGCCACGATGAATTATTGCTAGATATTTTATTCAAATATTTATCATATTTTTAATAAAATTAATGAACACTAGAGGAAGCCCTCCGGACGGTGTAATAAACGTGCATATTGCGTATTGTTAACGATTAATTAGTTAATTAATCATGTAATTAATAAACAATTATTAACATTAATCAAAATCACGTTAATATATTACATATTAATGAAACTTCTAGCACACAGGAATCCTTATTTATTTATTCATTTTATTGGCTGAGTCTAAAAAGAAACAAGTCAAGTCACTATAGGGTACGAAATATTGTGAAACATGTTTGGATAATTTATTCATGGTCAGTCAGACAGGCTGAGTCATGCAGCATGAGCAATAGCAAAACTTCTAGACGGATGATGCAAACGCAAGCAGCGTCTAATGTAACACATGCAGTAGGATGATGAAAACATGTTGCTAAGAATCTAAAAATAGTAACATGAGGTAGTGGAAAATGACATCATGCCTGTTCACCTAAAAAGTATAAAAGGAAGTGAGGAAAGCAAAGCAGAGATTCCGAATAATTCAGACTCCAGCTCCTGACCGAATTGCTGCTTCCCAGACGTGCTCATTGCTGCTCATGCTCAGACCTCAACATCCGAACTTTAGTATCGTTCCAATATATATAGAATTATTATAACGTTAACCGAATATAGAATTTATCTATATCAAGCTAATAGGTAGCTTATACTATATACATATGGAGTATATATATATTCCATGAATCATTTATCCAACCTGGCCCAAAATCCCGAATTATATTTGTGAATATGATATTACTGATTGAATTATTGATATTGAATTATTGATATTCATTTATTCCTGGCTAGGATAAATAGCAAGACAATTGTAAACCAATCACGTAATTAAATTTGGCCTTAAAGAAAACTTACTATCGTCTTTATTGAGTCTATTTATTTTTAAGATAGAATATTATTGAATTATTGAATATTGGTCATTCTTGACTTATGGGTTATATAGTTGGTAAATTAGGCGACTAAAACAATAACATTGGTGTTCAGAAGTGTGAATTTTAATTCTTGGAGTCAAAATTACTCACGTGTCTTTACTTGGATTGTTTAATCGAAGGCCGAATATTTTTATTATCTTGGTTGGATACGGGATTCATGGTTATTGATTCTTGAGTTTTGGCGGATTGCAGCCATTAATTTTTTTTACTTGAGTGTGAAAACGATCAATTGATCGGTCATTGATATAATTGAAATTGATTTTACAAAAAACAAGTTTGGTAAATACGAAAAGTGAATTTTTCAGTTTAGCTACTGTATTGCTTGAACGCCCCCCACCCACTGCCTTTTAAAGGCAAAAAATGCCGAGAAGTACAGCTCGCGTTGCTCGTGGGGCACTGGGTCACTCTTCAAGGGGTAGACCACTTATAAAACGTAAAAGAGTTGGAGATCCAAATATAGAAAATATTTTTCCGAGAGGTATACCACTAAAGCGTAGGCGGCTAGCACGCCAGTTGAGTGAATCCGAATTGGATCAAACTAGCGATGTGCAAAATTAAATCGAAAATAAATCTCCCCCTCCCCCTTTACCTAGTAGACGTTTAGGTTCAGATGCGGACGATAACGGATTGGCTTCCGTTAGCAACAATGCTGCGCAAATTCATTCACGAGGACAGTCTGTGTCTTCAATTGCAAATATTTCCCCAACAATTCCGATAGTGGCTATACAAGTTCAAAATCCAGCTAACAATTCCATTCTTAACCAAGCTTTAGATTTGCATATGCGCTTACTGCAACAATCAGCCGGAAATCAATTAGATATGTTTCGACAAATGGCTGAGCGTTTTCATTCGCAACAACCAATTGCAGCTCAAAACCGTTCTCGACTTTGGGACGACGTTAGAAGCGCCAAAAAGGCGATGTCGTCATTCACTGCTGACGAATCTTTTATTAATGTACGGTAATTTGATTAAATTATATCCTTCTCTTTCTGACGGAGAGCTCATAACGGCGGCTAGTAACAAATTTACGGGTCGGGCGGCGAAATTTTTAGCTACGAACCCCTAAGTATCTAGCTTGGGTAGTTGGACTAGTTTTAAAGAAGCTTTAGTCGACAAATTTGGTGGTAGTGTTAAAAGTTTAACAATGGGGACATTTTTCAAAACTAAACTTAAACCAAATGAATCTTTGGAAAGCTTTTTGGAGCGTCTCGAAGTTATGGCATCCGCTATATGTATGATCAAGCCTGAGGATAGCGAGGAAGATAAATTGCGCAAACTAGCAGATAGAGACGAATGTTTAAAGGCAGCCTTTATCCAAGCGATGCCACCCGAAATCGAGGCTCATTTATCAGCAGTTAACCCAGTTAAAAATCACGATATGTATAATGAGGCAAAAAATAAAAGGGCAATAATCGAAAGTCGAGTTGGACTTGATGACCCTAATACCGCTGCAGAGACAACGAATTCAAAACCTCAGAGCGAGGCAAAAGAAGCAAAATTAGAGTTTAACAGTTTGGCTCTTGGTTCAGTGCTTGGTAGTTTAGAAAAGGTGGAGAAAACACAAATTAAATTACGAAAACCTAAAGATTCATTGGAAGAAGCGAATGTAAGCACATTTGATTCAACACCTACAAGCTATAAACATTGTTTCCATTGTTTAGGGAAAAATCATTTTAAAAGGGATTGTTATACATCCAAACAGCGACTGGAAATTGTTCGTAATCAAAATAGGCGAAAAGGCAATGCGGGACAAAATTTTCCAAACCAAAATAATAAATATGGCAGTCGCGGTGGTCACGGCGGTTTTAAAAACAGAGGAAATGGCAGAGGAAAACGGGGAAATTATTTTTCTGGATTCGAAAATAGGGACTCTGCTCATTTTAATTCTGGAAATAGGCAGTTTTCAAACCAGCAAACTAATGATTCATACTGTGGCAATAATAATAATAATACCGGTCAAAATTATTGTAATCAAAACCAGTATCAACAACAACAACAGCATCAATCAAGGCAGAATTTTTATCAATCGCAAATTCCTCAGCATGCAGCTGACGTAAATGTTAAAAATTCAAATAATTCAAAAAACGGGATGATAGTCTAGGCCATAATAGGGACCCTAGGTTTTCACTTGAACAACAAGAGGTTCTCAAGTAAGTTCAGTTCATGTTTAAAAAACCCTGCAGTTTCGGAACTTTAAGTTCATAAACCAAACCTATTAAACAAAATTCAATTATTTCGGAAGAGCAAGAGGACGTTTTATTGCATAAATTATACGCTGACCGGAAACAGCTAGCCGGGGAGAGAAGTTAGACTGACCAAGAGTGAGTTAGGTTGGGGTTTGGGTTGGGCTTACAAACTAGGCAGCCTTCTACATAGGTTGCCCCTTGAGGTGTAGGGATTAACTTGCTAGCTAATACGGCAAGGCTACGTCATCCTCTGCCCTTAAAATCTACTTAAAACTAGGGCAGAGTTAGGTTTGTTGGGAACCTAACCATACTTTACCCCGTTTTAAGCATCACAAGGCTGTAACGAAACAAGACAACTCAACAGATTATACTTCACATGACCAAAGTTCAAACTCACTACATATTGATACAACTTACAAAACTTGGACTAAGTTCAAAATTATCCACATGGAAATACTGTCAAAATGTCATTAGGCCTTAGTTAGACCTAATCCACAGAAACCCCTTACGCCCAAGGAAGGAAGAAGCCAAGAGAGAAGGTGTTGCTGGGTCAATCCCAGTCGGCGAAGTGAAGTTTATTTCTTCATAAATTTACCACCACAGGTTCAACAATATAACAGGTTTGCACTCACGTGCGCATGCAGAAAAATATCAGTGATGCCCTCTAAAAGGACTGAATTTACTAAACTATTTACATACTTAAGGCCTACTGATACATCACTAACACATCAGTTAAGTCCACCTGAGATATCAAAATCCTCTTAACAAGGCCGTCCGAGATATCACGTAGCTTATTTATACAGTTCGATCCTTTTGTTGCCTTAGCAACAAGTCTTTCGAATATAACTTACTCAAGACTGATGCCTTTCAAAAAATTCCAGGTAAAACCCATTTATTTTTGCTTATTTGTGCATTTATTCAAAGCTTCCCTTGTTAGTATTGCCAACTAACTGAATTGCTAACTACGTAGCACTTTTTCCCCAAATTACGCATTTTGTAAACTCTGTAACAAGCATCAACAAAAATACGTATTTAATCTTATTTCGCTAATTCACCATTAAACATGTTGTTGAGTAACAAACTATAATTAACCGGCAGAAAGTTTATCCTACGTATTTTGCAGGCTTCTAACCTAAACTTGGCGACATACCTAAATTGGCGACATGCTCTAACCCCAAAGACAAGAGGTACATAACATTATCTCATGACTTCACTTAAGTAGGACTTTCTCAAGACATCCAAGGATTTCTTCTTTCTTCCACCCATCTTCATATCTTCATTAAAGGGGGGTGCCCGGAGTATAAAAATAACTTTCCGATCGGGTCTTCACCGGTTGGCAAAAATCACACTGGAGTTGGCTGTGTGATGAAATAAAATTGTTTTCCTCCAATTTTTACTGGTAGAGCTGTTGAGTACACTACTTGCCACCTTTCCCGAGACAGAACAAAAGGTGTGTACTCAACACTCACCTAAGCCAAACGTTGCTGTATAATTTACACCCTATGGCAAATTATACAGACCGAAGACTTGAGGAAAACTTCCACTGCATACAAGACTTCCACTGCATACAAGAAGTGTATGAAATCGGTTGTGTTAGCTTCGTTCAAAAGCTGTGATGTGTGTCCCTAACATTTCTTATGTAACCTTCTCAGTATCTTCTGCATGTATCTTCTTCATGAACTTGCTTCTGTATCTTGAAAGTGTATCTCAAGTCCGAGTAAACTAAAGCAAATTACCGAACTTGGACACACATCGACCGCACCTACAAAATTTCCAGAGGACATACGTGCTGAACTGCTCTTCGTGACAAACTTCCATCTGCATGTTGAAGCATGACAGAACGTACTTTGTTATCTCTTTCGGGAGTCAACTCAATAACCCTTGCTAATTTCCATTTTCCTCTAGGTAACTTCTCTTTTGTTTGAAGAACTACATCATTCAGCTGCACCGGCGTTTGATTTTGAGAGGCTCGATGAACTTCGTGAGCTGTACGAAGTTGTAACAAGTAGTCGTGACGCCACTGCTTCCAAAATCACTTCATCAACTGTCCTCTGTATCTCCATCTCTTGACCAATTTAGCATTGGTGGGAATGTAGGCATAACACGTCAAATTATCCGTCAAACATGCCCCTTACCTGCCAAGCAGAAAATGCGCTGGAGTTAAAGCCTCATTATCAGAAAAATCATCTGTAATAGGTGCTAAAGGACGATTGTTTATGACTGCTTCAATCTCTGTGAGTACTGTAGAAAACTCATCTTGTGACAATAAAGCTGTTCCCAAAGTGCGTCTTAAATGATACAAATGATATTTTATTATCTGCACTATTCTTTCATAAAAACTGCCCCACCATGCTGCTCTTGGTGCGATGAACTTCCATTCAATTCCTAAACTTGTAGCGACCTCTTGCGTTTGTGTATTGTTCAACCAATTGTAGCTCTCTCTTAACTATCTGTCTACTTTCTTGAAAGTTTGTGCATTATCGCTGTAGATCACTCTGCAGCCTCCTCTTCTTGCCACCAATCGCCTAAATGCCAGAATAAAATTTGCCGTACTTTGCGAGGCCACAAGCTCCAAGTGTATGGCACGCGTAACTGCACAGGTAAACAAACAAACATATGCCTTGGGTAATACCCTTTTGTGTCTTGATGAAAACTGGCCCACAAAAATCAATTCCTGTTGAATGAAATGGATTCGACTCACTGACTCGCTCAAATGGCAATGGTGCTTCAACTTCACTTACAGGTTTGGCATTCCATCTGTGACATCTCATACATCCATGTATGGCTTTTCTAACTGACTGCCTACTACGCAATATCCATACGTCCTTTCTTAACAACGCAAGAGTACTCTGAACCCCTCCATGCAGCGTCTTGAAGTGTTTGTCCCTGACAAATAATTCCACCAATCTTCCACCTTTCAACAAAAAAGGGTGTTTTTGATTTTCAGGAAATCTTGAATACTCCAGTCTTCCTCCTAAACGAATGAGTTTTTTCTTATCCAAGAATGGTCTAAACTGGAAAATGCAGAACTTTTATTCACTTCTTGATCCTTCATCAAGGCTTTAATTTCATCTGAAAATTCTCGATGTTGACTGACAGAGATCCAGTACTTCTCAGCTGCCTTTATTTCCGGGAAAGTTAGCCACATGTCTTTATTAACGTCTCTTTTAAGACAATTGTTGAAAAAACGCATTACCCATGCCGTAACTCGGGTTAAACGCTGCCATGAACTATAATCTTCAAACTTCAGAATTGGCTCTGCACACCCACATAATTGCATAGTTACATTAGAAACTTGCTCTTCTTGAATGACATCATTGGATAGGTCTTTATCTTGCATATGTAGCAAAGGAACCTTTCTTTCTACTTCCGGTAATTTAAGCCATTCTGGTCCAGACCACCACTCTTCATTTTCTATGAGCTTAGGCAAGCAAACCTTGTCCTCTTGTTATAACATCTGCAATGTTCTGTTTGCTACTGCAGTAGTTCTAACTACACCTTTCACCAATATTGCTTTTAATTTCTTGAACTCTGCGAGCTACAAATACTTTCCACCTAGAAGGCAAATCTTCGATCCACTTCAATGCCACCTTTGAATCAGACCACAAATATTGCTTATCTTTTTTTGCACAAAACTTGAGATATGTTGGCTGACAACCGAATACCTACCAGACAGGCCATTAATTCCAACCTGGGAATGCTCATAAGTTGTAATGGCGCCAATCGGGATTTTGACGTCACAAAACAAGTCTGAAAGGTCCGATTTCCATCCATAGAATAGCGGAAATAAGTCACTGCACCAAACACTCGTGGTCCTGCATCACAGAAAGTATGTAACTGGAAATTCTCCAGACTGCTAACTTTTAGCCATCTTGGAATTCTTATATTGGCTATTTGATGCACATCTTCTTTCCACTGCTCCCAGACAACTAACAACTGATCAGGCATCACCTTATCCCACTCAATTTTCAATTCCCATAAAGCTTGAAGAATGCGTTTGATAATTACCACAAATGGAGACAAAAAACCCTAAGGGGTCAAAAACTCGTGCAAGAATTTCTAGCACATTCTGTTTAGTATTTTTGTCAGACTTGACTGCTTCCACAAGATCAGCATGATGCAATCTTAATTGATCCAACGACAATTACCAATACAGTTCCAAAACTTTAACTTTCTCTTCAGTCGACTCTTCTGCTGACATTAGTTCCGTAGCAATCCATAAGTTTCGAAGTGAGTCGTCATTAGTTGCCCATTTTCCGAACTGCATTCCTGCTTTGTTCATGACTTCGTGTATTCGTACAGAAAGTGAATACGCTTTCTGAGTTGTTTCCTCTCCAGTTAAACAGTCATCCACGTAGGTCCTGTCTGCTAAATGTTGACCAAAGTCTTTGTCACTAGAGGGGTGTGTGTCTACATGATGACGAACAGTTGCAGCCAATAAAAACGGACTCGCTTTCATCCCAAAGAGCACCCTTGTCATACGAAAAACCTTTAAGGGTGGGTTAGTCCCCCGTTTCCACGGAGCGTCAGTCCACAGGAATCTGGTGGCGCACCTGTCTTCTGGATGCAGAAGAACTTGCAAGAAGGCCTTCGACATATCAGTCGTGACTCCGATCTTATGCCATCTAAATCGTAACAGCAACTCAAATATTGACGGATTGAGGTTGGGTCCAGCACTCTGGCATTTATTTAATGAATACCCTCCTTCAAGGTTTGATGACGCATCAAAAACAATCCGACTTTTCATGGTCTTCCTGTCATCCTTGATAACGGCCTGATGCGGCATGTAATAGACCATGGGGTCATGCTTCTCCAGAGTTACTTCCTCAGCATGACTGTTGTGAAGATATTCGAATACTGGCGACTTGTAATGCTCAAACAACTTGGGATCCTTGCTCAACTTCCACAACAACCGACACAAACGTTCAACTGCAACTTCAAAGTTGTCAGACAGCTTGTCTTTATGTTCATTCCAGGGGATACGAACCTGATATCTTCCGTTTTGAAACGTCGTGGTATTCTTGTAGAAACTTAATACCTCAACTTCTTCCAATGTTTGCGGTAATTTCTCTTCTTTGGCCATAATGCCACTACGATCAAACTCCCACGTCTTCGATAAATCGTTAGACAACAAACACGTTTCTTCCCACGAAGCAGCTACACACATCGAAACTGTAGGCGATAAGGGACCATACATTGGTGCACTTCCCTGCAGTACCCACCCAAAAATACTTTGTATTGCCATAAGTGTACTACTCAGCTTCTTCATTTGTCCCGTCATCACACGCCAATAATGATCTGCGCTATTAAAACGTCCACTGTGGAAATATCACCAGGCCCCATCATCTGATTCCAACTGCTTGTCTTGCAAGAAACGCTCAACCAAACTTGTTTCCCATAGTCTGACTCCATGGCATATTTCAGACACTCTTGTAAGGCAGACATATTTAGACGTACTCCATTGCCTCCAATTAATGTAAAGGAAATTACATTACTCTTCTGATGCTGCCCTCCCCCACCAAACGAACGAATAATAGTTTCTTCACTGCCCTCAGCTGCTAACTCGAGCTGCTGCACCAAACGAGAAGAAATGAAGGACCGCTCTGACCCATTATCCACCAAAATGATCATTTCTTCTGTTCCTCTGGCATGCTGAATCCAAACCCTGATAGTTTGCAAAACTGACACTCTTCTTGAATTCTTGCTTCCAGATGAAGAGGCTGAAGCTATCAAGGCCGACTCCGACGTATCTGTTGAATTATTATTGCTGCTAGCACACTCCTTGTCTTGATGTACTGAACCACATACTTTTCGCTGACTTCTCCCACTGCTTATTGCAAGAGCCGTCTTATGACATAACAACGTGTGATGAGTTCCGAGACTTGCAAATTCGGCAGACGATTCGTTGGTTGCAGGATTTTGCAAAGTGACTACCCTTCCGCAAACAATGAAAACAGCGACGAGATGTGGCTAACGACGAGCGACGTTCTTGATTGGTGACGTATTTAGGGCATACTGCTGACGGATGCAAATTGGCTTTGTTGCAAAATATGCAAAACGATTTTGAACCCTTGTGACTGCTAGCAGGACTGACTCCATCCTCGGTTGTGAGTAACGCTGATGCTGAGGCCGATGACCTTGTACTAAACTCCTTCTTCCGTGAGTTGTCTACTGTAGAGGCGCTGTCTCTAATTTGCGAAGTGCTGTACGTAAGTTCAATGCCCTTCAATTCTTCTTTAATAAAGTCCACCATTACCATTAAATCGTAGACTGCTGCTCCTTTATTTTTCCGATGCCATTCACGCACATAGGACTAGGCAAGTTCTTCAAAAGAATCGGGCAAAGCAACGATCCCATAGCAGCCACATTCTGCCCCAATACTTCCAAGGAACGGATGTGTTTTTGGAAATCTTCAATCAAACGACGAAGCTCCACACCCGTGTCAATTCTAGTGACTTTCTTTAACTCCCATAACTGACGAACATGTTCGGCCACTAATAATTGTTTATCACCATATTTTTTTGAGCAGCGCCCACGCAATGCTATAATTAGCATTAGTTAACGATAATCCGGCGATCGTTAAACTGGCAGATTCCTTTAGCAATCCTCTTAAGTAATTTAACTTGTCAACATCAGATAAATCCAGATTTTGGTCTATGCCGGCTGTAAATGCATCAGAAAATCTCTCCCAATCGGCCAGTGTGCCATCAAATTTGGCTATCTAGAGTTTTGGTAACTTGGCATACTTTTAAGTAACCGGCTGAGTCCGTGCGACAGGTGTAGTCTTTAAAAACCTATTGGCTTGCACTGTGACGTCAATAATTACGTCATTAAAGGCGTCATTGTCGGTCACTTCAGCTGCTACATCGGCGGCTGCACTGGCTACTTCTAACTGTTCATTGACCAGCAACAATACACCTTCCTTAACCTTAATTTTCTCTAACAAAGTTTCGACTAACGCCCTATCATTGTCGGTTATGGCCTGTGTTAAGTCATTACACAGCCTTCTTAGAATAGGACGGCGAGCCGCATGACTATTTTTCAACTGAGCTAGATCCATCACGAAAATGGAACAAGCAGCAAGCAAAACCAACTAAACTACCAAAAGGGAACTCATTCAACTAAGCAACGTTGCCAAACAAAAGCGGAAATGGAAGACAATTTAAAAGCCGAACCCAGATTAATCTCCCCCTAATGGGGAAGATTAATCGAATGTCGCAAAGAGCGACTTTACCTCTAAGGGGAATTGAAAGGAACCTCACAAACCATCACCAAATCTAAACCAGCCTCGCTGCACCCGACTAGCCTTGTTGTTCCCGGGTTTCGACACCAAAATGACCGGAAACAGCTAGCCGGGGAGAAAAGTTAGACTGACCAAGAGGGAGTTAGGTTGGGGTTTGGGTTGGGCTTACAAACTATGCAGCCTTCTACATAGGTTGCCCCTCGAGGTGTAGCGATTAACTTGCTAGCTAATACGGCAAGGCTACGTCATCCTCGGCCCTTAAAATCTACTTAAAACTAGGGCGGAATTAGGTTTGTTGGGAACGTAACCATACTTTACCCCGTTTGAAGCATCACAAGGCTGTAACGAAACAAGACGACTCAACAGATTATATTTCACATGACCAAAGTTCAAACTCACTACATATTGATACAACTTACAAACTTGGACTAAGTCCAAAATTATCCAAATGGAAATACTGTCAAAAAGTCACAAGGCCTTAGTTAGACCTAATCCACAGAAACCCCCTACGCCCAAGGAAGGAAGAAGCCAAGAGAGAAGGTGTTGCTGGGTCAATCCCAGTCGGCGAGGTGAAGTTTATTTCTTTATAAATTTACCACCACAGGTTCAACAATATAACAGGTTTGCACTCACGTGCGCATGCAGAAAAACATCAATGATGCCCTCTAAAAGGACTGAATTTACTAAACTATTTACATAAGGCCTACTGATACATCACTAACATATCAGTTAAGTCCACCTGAGATATCAAAACCCTCTTAACAAGGCCGTCCGAGATATCACGTAGCTTATTTATACAGATCGATCCTTTTGTTGCCTTAGCAACAAGTCTTTCGAATATAACTTACTCAAGACTGATGCCTTTCTTAAAATTCCAGGTAAAACCCATTTATTTTTGCTTATTTGTGCATTTATTCAAAACTTCTCTTGTTCGTATTGCCAACTAACTGAATTGCTAACTACTTAGCACTTTTTCCCTAAATTACGTATTTTACAAACTCTGTAACAAGCATCAACAAAAATACGTATTTAATCTTATTTCGCTAATTCACCATTAAACATGTTGTTGCGTAACAAACTATAATTAACCAGCAGAAAGTTTATCCTACGTATTTTGCAGGCTTCTAACCTAAACTTCGCGACATACCTAAATTCGCGACATACGCTGAAGCTGTCCAGCAACAACAGAAGTTAGCTTTGTCAGGTAGGGCTCTTGCTTTACCCAGATTAGCATCATATTTTGGTAAAATTCCGTCAAAATATGTGACGACATCATTAGAAACTAATTTGGGCTTAGCGGACGTTTTCCGTAATCACTGGATACTAGTAAACAGTAAGTTGAAATGTGATTCCAATTATCATACTGTTCGAGGACGGAGGGGATTCGACAGCTTTTCATTCCGAGTTGAATCAGATTGATACTAATTGTGATGTATGAGGGTGACAGTCATACACTTGTGGGTTCAACTAAGGCATAGTAAGGACTAGGGAACACTGTGTTGTAGGCTAACACTTGAAGGACTTTAATCAGTAGCTTACAAGTTTTTCTATAAGGTATGTCACATGACATGTGGTCATGTGATACTGGTATGGCAACAACATTGTATGGATAGACTGTGTTAACGATGGAGGTATATTAGGCTGTGAATGGTTTTACATTAGGACTTAAAGGACTACCATTGTGGTGTCTCTATGACGACACCACAATACAACCAACTAATAAAAAAAAATTCTCAAGTCTAGCTGAAAAATAAATATGTATTATTTCGAAGACATGAATTTTTTATTAGTAACTGCCTACTTTAAGTTGTGTTTATTATGAAGAAAATGTCGCTTTCAAAGAAAGAACTAAACAATTTTGCGAAAGCTTGTAACCCCCCCCCCGTAACTCAACAAAATATCTGAAATTTAAATGATGCTTGAAAACTGGCATCATGAAATCCATCTGATTTTATTATTATGACAAATCTGGCTTGTAGTTGATCATTTCGACTAAATTTCGGTAGTGTTTCCTTTTTTGGCTTTTCAGTTATAACAACAACTGCTGAGTACATCTGTTGGTTAGTTACAGTTATCTGTTGTTAGCTCACGCCGGAGGCTGTTTCAGGTCCCAAAGCAGTTGTCCGGTCATTAAGGAAATATTTACATGAAAGAGAAAAGAAACATGTTTTAAAACCGAGGAATCAGTTTTCCTCACGAATAACTAGAAACACTACATGTTGCCAACCATAGGCACAATTAAAATTTACAAGGTCAATCCCTAGCACGATTAACAATTCCAAACACATGTTGCGAGCATCGCACAATTCAAAAACAACCCCCAATTGGACTGACGTAGAACGGTTTGCGAACATTTAATATTAGCCTACACCAATTCTTAGATATTGAGCTTGTCCGGAGCTCGTTTCGTGTGCTTCGGGCGACCTAACATTATTGGAGGCTGCACTGCATCATCTGCACGTGGTGAAGATGGTGCAACCTTACGTTTTCTCTGTTGGCTTTTCACCTTTGCGGGCTCCGATGGTTTAGCAGGAGACTGCTTTGTAAGTAAAGGAGGCTCCAGGCCACCTGTCGCTCCAATATCTCGCTGGGAGGCACTGAAGTTTTGCGACATGGCTAGTTCACTGTGAACAGTGACGTCATCGGACTCGCCCACTGGCTGTGTATGGGGTGACTTCGACTGGATTGTGCTGACACCTGGTGTCGCAACTCGTAAATTGTCAGGTGAGGTGCTTTTCATTGGTGTAGCTCTCTGCCTGGCAACGGGGGTGGAACGCATTGATAGGCCCACTGGCTGCCGCCGACAATTTGAATACTCGTGTGTCACCTGATCGTGATGTGAGGTGCCAACAGAATTCTGCGTCTTTGAAACTACGTGTTCTTTCGAATTAGCGGCTTTATTATTCATGCCAAAATCGACAGAATTATTCGCCTGAATATGTGCGTTTGGAGACAATTCTACAGCATCAACTGGATTATTTCTAGGTCGCAAGTGGTCTCTATGCTTACGCATTTCAACAAGCTCTTCAATAAGTACACTGTAAATCAAATGAGACAGTTTCTTCTTGATAGACCCCTTCGACCATAGCTTAGGGTTAGTTTTGCTGTAGGCACGATATCAGATTTTATCGCCAACTTGATAGTTAACTGACGCACGATGTTGGGTGCTTTTAATCTGTTTTTGTTGGTTTCTTTTTACAACGGACACAGGGTCAGGGTAAAGCAAATCCAATCTGGAATCATGATTCCGTTAATCGTTAACCATGATTTAAACTCTTTAGAGGTCTACTGCGGGCCATTGTTGCTAACTAAGGAATCCATCAGCCCGTATTCGGCAATGTGGTTATTCAGAATGTCAATAACTTTAGCTGAAGTGGTAGTTTTCATTTTATGCACGAACGGAATTTTACTGTGTGCATCTACTAGGATTAGAAACATGAAATTTTCCAACGGTCTTAAGAAATCAGCGTGATATCTAGAATTTGGATTTTGTGGATACTCCCAGGTATGCTTGGGTCCTACAGATTGAGTATCCTTAAATTCTTGGCAATTAAAACAGGATTTAACTTTGTTTTCAATATCTGTGTCAATAGAAGGCCACCACACCTTAGACCTAGCCAAGTTCTTTAATTTAACAATACCAAGGTGTGAGCTGTGCAAATCTTTCAAAATTTGACGTCTAAAAGCTGTCGGCACGACGACTCTAAACCCCCAAAAAAGTGTGTCTTTTTCAATCGAGATTTCATTGCGGCGTGTGAAGTACGACTGCATGTCCTATCGCACACTTCAGGATTATCACACACTTCAGGCCAGCCACGATTAACGTCACGCTTGCTTTCCATAACCAAAGCTTCGTTTAGCACTGGTAAGTTGGAGATGGTTTCCAACGCTAGTACATTGTACTGTTCTTCAGCCTCTTCAAACTCCATAACGTTAGGGAGTGGAAGTCTAAACAGTGTGTCAGTAGTTAAATTCTGCTTGTCTGGTATATTGAAAGTCGTAATCATAAGCGTTAAGCATAACCGCCCAACGTTGCACACGTGCTGTTGCCATCTGTGGGATACCTTTTTTAGGGCCATAAATCCATATTAAAGCATTTTGGTCAGACTGCAATATAAACTTCTGACCGTAAACGTATTCATGGAACCGTTTAACTCCCCAAGCCACGCTGAGAGCTTCACAATCAAAATGACTGTAGCCTTGTTCGGTTTTGGTTATCTTCCGTGAACGAAAGCTATTGGACGCAATTCGTCATTAGGCATGACATGCATCAGGCACGCCCCCACCCCATAGAGTGAGCCGTCACAAACCAGTTTAAGCTTTAATTTTAAGTTGTAATGTACCGAAACTATTGATTTGACAAATAGTTCCTTTACTATGCTAACAGCTTGGTCACATTCAGTCCCCCATGTCCACTTTACTTGAGGGCTTAACAACCGGGTAACAGTGGGAAAGAATATGAGCAAGGTTAGGCAGATATTTTGAGTAATGATTCACGAATCCTAAGAAACTTTGCAGTTCTTGAATACAAGTTGGATTCAGTGCGTTTGTGACTGCTTCAACCACCTCAGGGAGTGTGTGCAGGCTTTCTGCATTTATCATATGACCTAAATATTTTAGTTCAGGTTGCGACAGCTTTCACTTGTCGATCCTAAGCCTTGCTCCTGCATCCTGTAGAGCAGTTAGCAGCTGTTTCAAAGATTCGTCATGTTTTTCCCCCTTCCCGCTCACGAGGATGTCATCATAAAATGTTGAACATTTGGGGATTTTACTCGTGATTTGCATCATGACCCTCTGGAAAATTTCAGGACTCGACGCAAGGCCCAGAGGTACACGAACCAAGCAAAAAAGACCCAGGGGAGTGTTTATTGTTAGTGCTGCCTGCGACTCAGGATCTAATTCAATTTGTAAAAAGGCATCCTTAAGCTCGATAAGGCTAAATCTGTCACTACCTGCTAATTCACTAAATAATTCAGCAGCTGTGGGAACCGGATAATGATCCACCTCCAATTGTGGATTTACGGTGGTTTTGTAATCGCCGATGATTCGAATGTCGCCATTCGCTTTATGAACGATCACTATCGGGGTTGACCATTCTGATGTTGCCACTGGCTCTAGAATTCCTAAGCTAACCAGGTGCTCGATTTCCTGATTAACTTTTTGTTTTAATGCCAAAGGAACAGGGCGAACTCGACTGTACACAGGATTTGCGTCGGCCTTCAACTGAATCTTGGCTTTGAAGTTTTTGAATTTACCCATGCCCTCACTGAAAAGTTCGAAAAAACCTTTAACTATTGCATCCGTGTCAACTGGTGGAATCTTTGCTTTAACCTGTTTGACTCTTTTGATTTTAGTTTGCAAGTCATAATATGGTTCAAAGTTAATTCTAAAGATTGAAAGCCAATCTCTCCCAATTAATACAGGTTTATACATTTTTGAAACTAGTTCATCCAAGTATTCAGTTTGACCGTTAACGTTAACCTTGAGACTTACTGTGTAAATCTTGTTCTCAGTCCCTTCGGTGTATGAGTGGATGGAATACGGACTGAGCATTAAAGGACAATCCGAAAAGTATTTTTCATGCCACTAAATTGGTATTATTGTAGCATCTGCTCTGGAATCAAGTTCCATGTTGAGCTTAATTTCATTAAGGCAGATAGGAATAATCCATTTGTGGATTTTTAAGGAGTTCACAACTATTACTATTTTATTTGTCATGACAGGAATTGAAAATTGCTCTGCAGCCTCGGACAGACCTACTGTGTTATTTTGCAGACAATAATCTTCCTCCGACTCATACTCACTTGCCGAAACAAACTCAGAATTTTTGGGCTCATTATTTGACACACCGTCAGTTTCACGTTCAACCCTATGGACTTTCTTTTTATAACTGTATTTCAGTTTGCTTTTGGGCCTAGCCTTAAAATTTGAACTCGAACTTGGTTTTGAGTACTCTGCAGTTTTGGAAGTTTTACTGCTACTACTTCTACGACATACGGCTTTTAAATGTATGAGGGTGACAGTCATACACTTGTGGGTTCAACTAAGGCATAGTAAGGGCTAGGAACAACTTTGCTGCAGGCTAACACTTGAAGGACTTTAATCAGTAGCTTAAAAGGCTTTATATAAGGTATGTCACATGACATGTGGTCATGTGATACTGGTATGGCAACAACATTGTATGGATAGACTGTATTAACTATGGAGGCATATTAGGCTGTGAATGGGTTTACATTAGGACTTAAAGGACTACAATTGTGGTGTCTCTATGACGACACCACACTAATATGCCGATAATTGCAGCTTTATTGGGACAAAAAAGAAATGTGCAGTTTAAACAGTGCCGATACTTTTCAGAAAGCCGAATTAGAATTGTCATCAGGCTCATCCGTCGGTATTTTTAGACACGTTCAGAAAAAAAAATTGGAAAGTAAGAATCCCCACTGAACGAGATGCGAATGATCCCACAATTTGTCTTACATTTTGGGATAGTGCTTCAATTTTAATTTTTTAAGCTCGATCCCTCTTCCACCAAGTCGGAAAATAAACACGGCAACGCTGATCTGCAGACCATTGCTGACACAGGCAAGAGATACTATAGCTAACGCACAGAGATGCGAATCGCTGTATTAAATTTGCGAGGTCGCGCGTCGCTGTGCATTATGGGAAACGCATGCAGCGCTCCTAGCGCCCGGCCGGGTAAACATTGATGTAAACATATGTTTGCGCTTTGCTTTGCCTCTGGCTTCGCTCGTAATCGTAGCGTAATAAATTGTGGTACTTCCACAACCATTATGAACAATTATTGACGGATGTAGGTAAACAACAATTTAAAAGAAAGAACCAACGGGTACTGAAGAACGATAACAGATTAAGAGTTTCTTTTTTCGTTATGCCTTTTTGCAGCAAGAAGGGCGAAACAAATCGGAGATATGTCAGATTATATTTATAACGCCCATAAAGCATCTCACAGCACGTGGTGCAGCGCTGTGAATTGTAGCAATTCCAAAGGAAAGAATCCTTCCCTATCATTTTTTAAATTTCCAAAAGATGATGCAAGGTAATCAAAATTATTTCTAACATTTTTCCACAAGGGCCTACAAAAAAATATGACGTAAATTTGTTAACATAATGGCATGACGGCATGTTCTCCTTAAACTAATTACAGGTAAAATGAGCTTATAATAATTAATTTTTTTTTTATTCAGGGGGAGGGAGAGGAAAATATTTTTTGGTGTTAAAGTTTTTCTTTTTTGGGGGGTGGAGCAATCATCAAAAGCATGATGATTTCAAGTTCAAGTCGAAAGTTATGTATTTAAATTGTAAATGTTTCTAATAATGTATTTGTAACTCACAAAACATGCACTGTAACAAGATTTAATTACTGAAAATAAATTTATTTCTTACTTTATTTTTTCCTTTTTTTAATTGTGGTAGATTACAACATTGCTTTTTTCTATGATTTTTATGACTATTTTTATTTTTCTCTCTTTTTGTCAATTTTTTTTCATTGTAGCTATTATTTGCTAAACCTCTTCGGTTATGGATGAATAATTTCCCTCTAATATAACTTTTCCATTTTTAACCTTACGGTACTAGAAGCATGTCTTGGAATGGCGCTATGAAACAGTTTCTTTTGCTGAAAGCTTCATAAATTAATCAAAATAACATTTTTTTGAAACGTTGAAATGCTGGATCATTAACTGTCGCAGTAAAGATCTGGATAAAAAAGATCCAAATACTATAAGTGGTCATCTCTCTCTGTGTGAAAAACACTTAGAAGCTGAACAGTTTATGAATCCTAATGAAAAGGGCGTCACTATGAAGCGCAAATCGATTAGGCATGATGCCATTCCAACTATATTTAATGTCTCAAGACCACCACCAACCACCAGTATTAAAAGAAAATTACCTGATCGTACTGGTGTTTTTGTACCATCCAAAAGGCAGCATTGTCGAAAAGGTTTGTCATTCTTGCTAAATAATAGAAATGCCAAACTATTTTGCACTGAAAATATTAACGAAGTCGCAATATTTTTTTCTTGGTTACTTTCTATGCAGATAGCACTTTTGATACAGGATCTCCTTCTTCACCATGCGACCTGATTCCTGTCCCACACCCTTCCCATAGCCCTGCACCAGCTTCAGTAACCATTACATCTTCTAGAACCTTACCATCCCAAGCTACCAATCCTGCTTTCGACACCCTTCCTGATAGTACCATCCCAACTATTGGACAATCTTCCAAAACCTCAATTCCTACGCCAACCAAGCTTAAATTGCGAAAATTGTTAAAAAATAGTCGTTGTCAAGTATACCGCCTGACCAAAAAAAAAAAAAACGCACTTAAAACATTGCTCAAAAACACCGAAAAGCCAAATGAGGTTAAAAAAAAGTATTTATCAGGTAGTGCTTATCACTTATTTTTTGCACAGGTAAGAGTAATGAATAAACCAAAGCGACAGCGTCGCTGGTCACATGAAACAAAAAAAATATGTCTTGCCTTGTACTATGCAAGCCCTAAAGCTTATAGGCTGCTAAGTAAGTTATTTGTGTTACCAACTATCAGAACGCTGCAAAAAATGGTGCAGCAGATTAAGGTGAAAACAGGCTTTTCACAAACGGTAATTGATTTACTTGGCAAAAAATTATCTCTGGTGAAAATAAAACGAAAAATTGTGGGTATTGTGTTTTGACGAAATGTCTATCAAGAGTGGATTAACATATGACAAAATATATATAATAATAATAAGTTCTTTTATTGCAAGCAATTCTCGAAGCTTATAGAAAGCTTGTGTGAGATTTTTCAACATCTTATTCAGGTGTGATTAATAATAACAATAAATTATACATACACATTATACATACACTAAATATCACACAAATATAAATTACTTAACGTTTATAACTTTTTCATAAATTATCGGCGCTTCTCACTGGACTTGTAATATGTGTTTAACTGATTTATCATGAGGTATTTTTTAAAATTTATCCTTAGTTCTTTCATATTTATACAGGGTGTTCGGAAATTGCTGTCAAATATTTTGAGGGTCCGCTGTGTGATCAAAGATAAGAAGAAAAAGTCCTATAAACATGGGTCCGGAAATGCACCAGTCTTTAGTTACAGCCCCCCCCCCCCCAGGTTTGGGGTAAACAGTTCTTAAATACCTCGTAATGATTTACCGTTTCCATTCCAAACTCATGATATGGCCTGGTATTTCAGTACTTCATAATACAGTATTGGATCGCACAACTTATCAGAGGGAGAGGTAATTATCTTATGGGGGGGGATCAAACGTGGGGGAAGAGAGGAGTAACTGCTTTGGTCTTGTACTTTAATGAAACAAATTGTACATACCAGAAAAAACACATTGTATCACATTACTGTGTGATTGAAAACAATCGAGAAATGAAACATCATTAAGTAAACAGAAGATGGCTACTCAAAGTTTTACTGAGTATCATTGCATTTGTGGCTGGTGCAATTAACTGCAATACGCATCCGCAAAGACCTCCTCTCCAGAACATTCTGTGACAAGCAACTCAAAAAGATAAATACGACGAAAACAAACTAAACGTAAGCGTTTTATCATAGTAGGTGCTCAAAATGACCCCCATCTGCCTCAATGCAGTTCCGAAGCCGCTGCGCCATGGACCGACGAACCCGTTCAAAGATTCCAGGGGTTGTGCGAATCTGGTTGCATCCATCCACAATCCTTTGGCGAAGTACATCAGCATTGGGAATTGGTGTACTGTACACGAGTGACTTTAAGTGTCCCCAAAGATAAAAGTCTAACGGGTTTAAGTCCGGAGATCTAGCAGGCCATGCTATTGGGCCTGCACGTCCAATCCATCTGTCAGGAAAGCTTCCATCAAGGTAATGTCGGGCCAAAAGGCTGAAGTGAGCAGGTGCACCATCGTGCATAAGCCACATTCGTGTCCTGACTGCCAGGGGAACGTCTTCCAGTAGTTGGGGCAAGTCATACTGGAGGAAATGGAGGTAGGTTTCTCCATTTAGGCGTCGAGGTAGAAAAAAGGCCCTACCAAATGATCACCAACAATTCCAGCCCAAACGTTTAGACTAAATTGTTGTTGATGTCTAGATTGTTGTACCTCGTGCGGATTTGCATGGTCCCAAAGATGGTTGTTGTGATAGTTGAATATGCCATCACGTGTGAAGCCAGCCTCATCTGTAAACAGGATAGATGGCAGGAAATGAGCGTCTGCTCCACATTCATGATTCAGTCGCACACAGAACGCTCGTCGTGGTGGAAGGTCGGCCTCGCCAAGACCTTGGACACGTTGCAAATGGTAGGGGTATAGCAGGTTATGATGCAAAATGTCCCAAATCGTCGAATTACTGACACCCTCTCTGCGTGCAATGCGTCGTGTGCTATCCGATGGATTTTCTGCTATGTGCTGGAGAACTCTTCTTCCAAGCCAACAGTTCGCACAGTTCTGGGTCTTCCAGCATCCGATTTCCGTCTCCCAAATGAGCCTGTTTCCCGTAAGCGCTGGTGGATAAGACTGAACGTTCTAGCACATGGCAAATTCCTGTCTGGATACCTTTGAGCGTAGAGACGTCGTGCTTCCAATGCATTTCCATCTGCAAGACCATACATGTAGTGCATGTCTGCCAGTTCGATGTCTGGATACTCCATACTTAGGGAAGAGAACTACCGAACAGTAAACGTGAACAAAGGATCACAATGTCACCTTTAGATTTAAGTCATCAAGTGATTTAACAAACCCCTGTATTAACAAGAAGTCGTCTGTCAACCCCGAAATGTGGACTCTCCAAATGGTGGTCAAGGTCACCTTGTACAGATATGCGAATGTTCAATTTGAATTTGTGATTACAGTACTTTTTCGCATCACAAACGTTGTTGTTTTTGTCAATAAATGTTATTACATTCTGGAAGGGAGATCGTAACAGGGGGATAGCAACTAATGAATGGCAGAACCAAGTTTATGCGATGATTTTTGTGGAAGCTGGAGCGTTAGACAAAGGCAACAAACAAACAAACAAATAAGCAACCAAATTCAAATGTGTGGGTTGAGTACAGTAATGTTGTTCTCGCCGCTTCGGCCAATGAAACAAGTGATCATCCGAATTCTAAGGATTCCCCCACTTTTACGTTTTAAGCTTCTTTGCTTGAAGAGTAGAAAACAAACACATTAAATCCCTCACTTTTAATGGCGAGGATACCCGATTGATAATGTTTGGTGCTCTCCACAGAGATGTACGTACAGTAGTTGTTTTTTTTT
>JAHWFP010163712.1:0-14883 GCA_023313725.1 Lithobius niger
GTTAGGGTTTAGCACAATATAGCTTGGACCGGTGCCCTTTACTACTATTGTTTTTAAGTATGCTGTGTGTAAGTGCATGTACAAATCTTTAAAGGAAAAATGTTGGTAACCATCCCTCTAAGGTGTAAGTAACAATAGAAGGTATTGTGATATTCGCACTCAAAACACCCGCAACAATGATAAACTTATTCCTCGTAAATGTAGAACTAACTGTGGGAAAATGAGTCTGTTTTACATTGCTCCCAGTGTGTAGAATGACTTACCAAAGTCAATTTCTGGTAATTTTTTTTTTAATTTCGTAAGAAAATATTTCGTGAGCTCACACAATCAAGTGTGTAATATCCGAAGGTGTTATATTATTATTACTATTTTTTGTCTTGTATTCTTTTTGCTTATTTGTTATGTTTTCCCTATTGTAAATGATTTCGTTGTTTTGTGCTTTCGACCTGGACCTATAAAATACGAATCTTGCATTCCTCTTGGCGATTTTTATCATGTAACATGCTTCAAGTAAATAAACTAATTATTAATTATTACTACACTGGTGGCAATAAACCATGGCTTCTGTCCTGTGCGACCGGTGGAAGACGAAGTCAAAAATTAATGCAGATGCAAACCTATTTCTGTTTCCTTTTGGACTTAAATTTCATACTGCCTGAACGGGAAATGAACCGTCGACTTTTGAGACCAAAGGACGAACCCATAGCCGCTCAGCCACACTGACACGGCATTGAAGGTCTCAAAGGTCGAGTTTCAATTCCCTCTCTGGCAGACTGACATTCCAAAAATCCTACGGAAACAGTTTTGCATCTGCATTAATTAATTTATCACTCATCGAGCCCATTTGGTTTTCCGTCCTATTTATAAAGTGAAAGTGAAACATGGCCACTGTTACGACCTTGGGACGTAAGCAGAAAATTAACCACATTTGACTGGCTTGTTATTCCAATATCCCAGATGGTGGGAAAATTATTTTCTTTTACGGATTTGTAAGACCAGTTTATTTTCTCTTCCCCCCCCCCCCCCCCCCCCCACCAATGAAATAATTGGTCCTTACCTCGACATACTCTTTGCATAGTCTTTGCTGTCAGTTTCGATAAAGGAGGGTCAGTGGATTTAAATCGGGGCCGCAGGTGAGACGAATCACGGAATCGAGTAGCGAACAACCACAATTCGTATTCAGTTTCGTTGTACAGCTGGGGTCTGAAAATTACGAGAATTTCTAAGAATTAGAAGAATGTCAAAAAGAAAATCTAAATACATGAGGAAAGTAATGTTTTTGGTCCATGTGGAGAAAACAAGGCACTCCACCAGTATAATAATTAAAATCAATGGTTCCACCCAAATGTAACATATTAATGTGACAACTACTGGATAATTTACCCAAAAATATTTTATCCAACAAATCAAAAGTAAGCCACAGGGCAAACGTTAAACGAAGAAAACAGTCTGCCTTAGCTGTCAGTGAGCAATTAAGTTGGATTAATATTTCATTATTGTCAGTTTCAATTAGCGCTATGACATGCATTCTGTTTAAAACTTAACACGTGTCGAAATCAACACTTCGAAATGAAAGGTACTGTTTTATTTCTATTAATGTGTTGTTATTTTGAATATGAAGCCTATAATTTGAACATTGTAAGATTGGACGAAGGCAAAACGAATCAGCAACATGTCATTTTTGAAATTCTATGATTTCTGATTTGTGCTTACAACAAAAAGCATATAAAAAATAAATAAATAAACCGTACTCAGCCATACATGTCGGGTCATACCAGGAGTTAATAAATGCATACACGTCCTTAGGACATGTTGGAACTATCGGCTCTCTTGTCACAAGGTCATCTGGGAGTTCTATCTCCAGGCACTACTCCAGTTGATTCAACATTCCCAGAATTCTTATTTTTCCACAGTAATGCTAAAAGTCGTCAAATTTCCGGCACGATCGTGAAATGGCATTGAGCTAGGAGGCGAATCACGCGATTTCTACCCCAGTGGGCCTTGGATTGAAGAGGCCATCCGTTTCCTTGTGTCACGCTCGTGTTGCTGTTGCACACGGAGGTGGCGCATGCCTGGACTAATCGTACCACCGGCGAATATTTTCGCACCTATTTATTAGATTAGATTAAAATCTACAGAGCGTATTTTTAGCTTGAATTATTCCAGAAAATAGTTACGATCAGTCGTTTTACATTTGGCCGCATGGGGTCGCGATGCCGAACGAGAGATGCAACATGGGATGATATTATGATGGACACTCGATTGAGTCCTGCATATGTCATCTCGTTCTCATACTTTCTTTCCTGTGTTGTAGCTAGACCAAGTTTCTGCATTTTCACATTTGTATCTTAATTAAATGTAACAGAAAAAGAAAATATTAGTACTTAGAAAAGGATAAAAAAGTGATAGATAAGTCTTCCAAAAGTAACAAATAGTTAGAAAAACCAGCAAACCAGCTCTGTTTTGTCTTCTCTTTATTTGCTTAATGGGTTTTTTTCTGCGACATATTAATTCCTAAGTTTGTATATTATATTTGTTTCAGCAAACCTACGAAGTTCTAAACGGATTTTGTGTGCGAGTAGTCAAACAAGTCAACATCCCGTAAGGCTATGGCATGCCATCAAATTTTTTATTAAACATTTTTCATTATCGCATTTTAATTTTTATTATCGGCCTGAATATCCATTAACGGAAACACATGGTCGATAATGAAAATTAAATTCCGATAATGGAAAATGTTTCCTGTTCCGGAAAACATTTTTCATTATCGTAATTTAATTTTCTTTATTGGTTGTCGAATTGGTAAGAGTTCAAATTTCCGCGGAGGCAGTAAACCTAATTCTCTTTAACGGAAAAAAATCTGTATTAAAGCAAATCAGGAGAATAACCCATTAACTGGTAACACACTTATTCTCCAGATTTCCTTTAATACAGATTTAAAAAAAAAATTATAACCAAGCCTATGATTCACTACGACTGTGTACATTCAGAACTAAAATCATGTGAGTCATTTTATTACTCAGTAAAATAAGTTTTGCTTTCTCTTTAGTAAGTTATAGTTTGCAATATATGATTTGGGGATAATTGTTACAAATTTCACGCGAATAATATTTTGAAATTCTTTTCCAGTGTTAATTTTTCCACAGTGGGATTTGAAATCTACCATATCTTGAAAATCCATGGTATGTTTTTGCAGTCTTTAAAAGAGAAAAATTCGTATGTTATACATAATTCTTAAGTAATTGCATTTTTTTCATATTTGTAGCTCTTTAGTACTAAGTTTCAAAGTTTGTGAATAAAATAATTATTGAATAAAATAATTATTGAATAAAATAATTACAACTCTATTATGTATACACGGTACTCTGCCATCAAATATTAAGAAGCAAAACCATACAGTTCTATGATCAAATCCATGCATTGTCAACCGGTTATTTTCATCTTAAAATCCATTAAATGCAACTGATGCAATTTAGGCTTCAGCTGTTTAAGTTTAGTAATCAGTTTTTCAATCTTGCTCTTAAAAGTTTACTTGTTGTGGAGAGTCATTTGTAAATAGTCTGAAGCACTTACATTCAAAACAGGGATACTCTTGTGGTAATGCAATAACAAGTGAATTTGCAAACTTTACAATTTTATGACTGTAAGAAAATAGATCTCTTACATACTGAGACATACTGGTTAAACTGACTCATTTCAGTTTCGTTAATACAAACACATTTGTCAGCAAACAAGTTAAGTGTTTGAATACTAAGATTTAATGAGGACAACGAACATAAAATAAGTAATTAGAAAACAAAACCGAGCTCGTTTGATGTTTAAGGCAAGGTTTAACTGATACGAAGTCAAAACAGCAAAGTAACACAAATAAACTTTCCTGTAAGGTTTCACAGACCGCAGTGTTCCTGTACTGTTTAGTCCACGTGAAACCTTACTGCTGTATTCACATGTTTTTACAATTGTTACTTTAGAACACGGTATGTCTGATTGTTCATTCTACTTGGCTAAAGGACATCGCTGAAAAATCGTAGAAACCATACTTTTAGTGTGCTTAGTACAGACCTACAGATTGACTAATTCAGGGTTCGTGCGACTTCTCGAAATCCTGAAAATATAGTTGAAAATAAAAATGAAATACCAGTCCTAAAATCTTGATCATGAATCTTAAAAACTGGTGTATGTATCAGTAGGATGAACGGAAAGGAGACGACCGGACTAGAATGATGATGAAAAATTAGTCCCGAAAGTAGGCGAGTGTGTAGCCTATATTATGCACTATATTATTCTTACAACAATTTTAAAGTTGGGATATGGTTTTGATTTTATTTACGTGTCTAATGGTTGAACACCGCAATAAGGTTTCACGTGAGCTAAACAGTACAGGAACACTGCGGTGTGTGAAACCTTACAGGAAAGTTTATTTGTGTTACTTTGCTGTTTTGACTTCGGATCAGTTAAACCTAACCTTAAACATCAAACGAGCTCGGTTTTGTTTTCTAATTCGTGATACTTTTGACATACCAAGCTGGTTGTCTGCACTCGTTGCAAATGCACCGAATTTCGCTCGCTTCGCTCGCTCATTCAGTGCAAGTCTTTCTTTTAGAAGTTGCATGGTTTCTTCGCAGCTATCTATCAGCGACTTTGTCCGTATTTGTAATATAGGATGGCAAGCCAAATGGACAACGGACACTTTAGCTTTAACACGGGAGAATGACGTGAAATCATTATATAAAACGATTCGTAATAAGGATAATGCTTCCTCTTTACGCGCGGGTAAATTGTTGGCTCACCAGCATTGTCAGCATTTGCTTACGCTTTCCGTCTGGCGTTTGCTGATGGGCATTGTTGATTAAAAACATTGTTTAAAATAATGTATAACAATAAATCGGATCGTTCAGGGCTCCGTAACTCCGGAACGGGACGACCAATTGAAATTTCCATTTCTATAAAGGGTACATCTCCGGAAGTAGATCTTTCAAATGAGCTAAGAACCAGCTTTCTACGACAAATGGTTTAGTCTGTAGAGACCATTGTATAAACGTGTCCAAAGTTCCCCATCCGCACCGTATAAGACAAAAATGAAACTCACGATTCCAGCTGAAGTCCAGATCTCCAATGTGACACATCGGAAATTAATAAAAGTTGGTACACGTGTTGGCCCAGTCCCACAAGACTTATACACCAAATTTCAGTAGAAAACGTTGAACGACGGCGGAGAAATTAAGCTTCCAAATTTCAGCTTTAACATGTGAGACCGAGGTCAAACCTTACAGTAAAGGCTATGGCCTTTACTAATAAAGGGGGAAAAGGTGAATGTTTAGTCCTTGTTTATGTGTGGCTTTACGGGTTTTATTGGTGAGAGGCTGAGTCTGGTTGACGGGAATCAGCTAATGTGTCACCCCTTCCTCCTTACCTACCCATTCCTCCCGCTGCGTCGCATTTGGCATAATCTCGTTTCGCATAACTCCGCTTTTTGTATTAATTTATGCGAAACAGTGCAATCTCCCGTTTTACATAAACCACTCCAATGACTTCTCTTTACATATTCTCCTTTTCATATAAAAGTCCCTGTTGGCATAAGTGGGCGCTTTATCTGGTTTGGAATGGAGTTTGTCACAACTAAACGTGGAGGAAAGGAAAGAAAGTAGACATATAGTGGAAATTCAGACGTATAGTCACCGGAGAAATAGGAACCAAGTTTTTAATTTAATTTTTTATTTTAAGTGAGATGGATTATCCTCAATCTCTGTATCGTCTGTTTTAAATCTGGGACACTTATTCATGTGGGACCGTTGGGGGTGGGGGGGGGGGGGGGGGGATTTCGCATTTTTCGAAATTTTTGTGGTGAATTAATGTTCCAAATTACGCTGCCTCGCTGGCGTTTCCGCGCTCGTTGCGGCCAATGCATAACATCAGAGATGCTATTTTAATAGGGATGCCAACAAATCTTTATTTAATTATCATAAAGTATTATGTGAAACTGGGTCATACGAAACGGGCAAGTATTTTCGAATTACGCGAAACAGGATGATACGAAACGGGAATATGCAATTCATCATCATGCGAAACGGGATTAGTGAAACACGATGTCACCCTAACTCCTGACTTCAGGACAAAAAAGCGAACAGAATTCAGAAGCTCCGCCAGTCATTACGTGGGCTTCCCTGCGATACAGCAATGACTCCACTTCCAAATTGAAAAATGCAACGTTTAATATGCATTGATAAAAGGCTAGAACCACGATCAATTATAAGAGACGCAGCTACGAAAAACCTGGGGGGGGGGGCGGTTGGCAGACGACACCTTACCCTTCTCCACTCGACACTTACTGTCCACGTTTGTGGTTAGAATTTTTTCCGAACATTGTGGAAATTACAAACTTCAGAAAGTTTTTTAGTTACCTAAGTTGAACTGTCTGCAATAGAATGCGAGATGTTACATTTCACGCAAAATTTGCTCACCGTTGTTCCCAAAATCTAATTAAAGATTTATTAGCCGCCTTAAACACTTGATGCCTGGCACGGTATCCTAATATCTATAAAGG
The DNA here is from genome assembly GCA_023313725.1 of Lithobius niger. Lineage (NCBI taxonomy): Eukaryota > Metazoa > Arthropoda > Chilopoda > Lithobiomorpha > Lithobiidae > Lithobius > Lithobius niger. The sequence continues at coordinate 6,545 of JAHWFP010163712.1, forward strand.
CGGCTAGACCCTCGCTTTGGCCAAGCATGCTAGCCATGTCATCCAAAACCATCAAAAACTGCCGCTAGGTGCGCTGAAAGCACATCTACTCATAGCGTTGTTTAGTGTTAGCAGTACGCACAAAAACGGCGTATTCTGCTCATTACTAAGAGTTCCCGGTGTTGCAGCACTAAACGAACAGTATTTCACAGTAACGGTGACTATCCTTGAAATAGTCGGACGATTTACGTCTGCGTGAAAGATTAATCAATACATTTTTAATGAGAAAAAACACCCTAGCGTAGTGAACAGTACAATGCACATGCACCTTGGTCCTTCTTTTGTTTGAAATTCATAAGTCTCTAGAGTCGTTATTTTACGTTGAGTGGACAAAGAGGTGTGTAGCATCACGCCATTGTTGTTCTTTAATAATTTAGTGGCAATGCAGTGTTTCAAGTTTAAAATCCCCACAGTTCAATCTGCACGCTACAGCAGTGCTATTTTTGGTGTGTTGACATCGCGGCTGGTGGCAGAATCGGAAGCTAAGCGATGACACATCGAATTTCTATAGCCAAGCCTGTAGAAAATAAATGTAGCCATGTACCTGGCTACCAAGCAATGTCGTTAATCGTGGTACACGGGGAACCACTCTGTAGTTTACTGTGACAACCATGTTAATACTGCTAGTGGGAATCAACCTATAGCTTCGGAATCTTGTACCAAGTGTGGTTTCTTTAATGCAAACACTTTCCTCAACAAGGTGCTTGAACTTGATTCATTTGTGCATTTGAAATGCCCTCATGTGATTTTCATTTGTAAAACTTGGTGCTCTCCCGTTGTTCACAATAGCAAACTCCTCACAACTACAGTCCACAACTACAGAATTTTCAGTCGTGATCACCCTCTTCGCATGAGTGTCACCTCCTTGTTTACATTCATGATCATTTTATGCCAAAATCATTTATACCCTGATGAAGGTATTGATGAAGTTGAAACCCTTTGGCTTGAAATTGTAAACCTTGTGAAGGCAACTCTTGGTTCAGGCAACCTCCCGCCTCGTTCTGCTAACGATTCTTAACGATCCTTGCTGAAATGCAATGGGCTGCCGACTCCAGATACAAGACGGTCGTTTCCGGCGATTTTAATATCGACTGGCATGCTCACTCCACCCTAGGATGCTCCCAAAAAAAACCCCTTTTTTGTTAAAACCTTTCTCCCTGGCCGTTTTCCCATTTCACTTGTAAATATGATTTACCACAAAAATTTCAGGTCAGTTGAAGCATTCTAAGCCTTGCCGCCAGGTTTTGAGGGTTAATGTAGGTAAACTGCATAAACAACGTAAGACTCGCATGTAATATAACATCATGAAGGTATACGAGCTAGTTTTACAGCTGTGATGAAATTAATTGAGTTAAGCCTTTTTTTTTCAGAGTATAATGTCTGGCTGTTAAATAGTATCACCAGTTCACCACTTTACCAGCAAATTAAGGCAAAAACAGCAGAAACCCCTGTCCTACATCTTAAATCTTCAATGTGGCTACTTGGGAACGTGGCTACTTCTCGAATACCAATCCAAGGAGATGTACTGAGATATTTTTTCTACCTTTTCAATGAAACATGGAAAGTTTCGTAACTTTAAAGGCGCAGTAGCAGAGAAAGATCTTGTGGATGTGCAAAAACAATGGGAGAAGACTGGAATTGAAACTCAGCGCACGGATAAGGTAAAAGCAAAACTCCTAGATCTCTGTGGTCGCTACAGTCTTGTCCAATAAATGGGGACTGGGGTTTTAGCAAAGGGAAAGAGTCAAATGACCAGAAGGAACAATCATTTACTGTAGATATGAGTAATTATTTCTTTATTGCATATCAAAATGATCAGCAGGTTTCATCAACAGAAGCACAAGGACAAAGCGTGCGATTTCTTCAAGCTTTAAAGGAAGGAACAGAAGTCTCAATGGGAACAGAAGATAAAATTTATAGCAACAAAGTCGTGAAGAGGTTGCATCGGGACAGTTTGGAATTACTTAGAAAAGATGTACTAGAAACACGGAAATAAATAAAATAAATAATATATAAATTGGTTCACCACATTATTGTGTGGTAGGATGACGGAAGGGCGGGGAGCCACTAACACCGTTCCTGGGATAAGGGTGGGGGAGGGGGTGGCAGGCTGGATCATTCACATCCTAACTGTCTACCGGCCGTTTTAGGAACACATTTAGCCTTTCCGTTGTGAGAAACCTGTGAAAAGCAAAAACAGTCGGAGCATTTACAGTCTCCGTCCTGAGTGCATTCCAAATTGGGACTACCCTAATTGAAAAAAAAATAATGACGCACGTCAAGGCGAGAAGCCTGAACAGCCAGTTTCAAATTATGGCCTCTGGTACTGATTATGTTGGGGGCAAAATAAAAGAATGGAAGATCAATGGCGATCAATCCATGAACGATCTTGTACACCAAAATAAGATCAGATTTTATACGGCGCAGTTCCAGCAACTCAAGTCCCAGTCTGGAAATACGATCCCTGTATTCGATTTCCCGAAATCCCGGCAATTGCTTTGTGAACCGGCACTGGACCTTTTCCAAGAGATCAATATCCTTGACCAAATGTGGCGACCAGACTGGGGTTGCGGAAAACCTGTCACTCTATCTTCTGCTGAACATTTTGATGTGCAATAAAGAAATATTTAGGTCATATCTTCAGTGAATGATTGTTCCTTCTGCTCATTTGACTCTTTCCCTTTTCTTTTTTGAACGAGACAGTAGCGACCATAGAGATCAGTGAGTTTTGCTTTCACAGTATTCTTGGGCCGAGTTTCAATCCCAGCCTTCTTCCATTTTTTTTTGCACATCTACAAGAACTTTCTCTGCTACTGCGCCATTAAAGTTACGGAACTTTGGGCTATCTTTCAAGTAGAAAAAATATCTCAGTACATCGCCTTGGGTAGGTGTTCGAAAAGTAAGGAGTTCTTTAATCACGTTCCCAAGTAGCCACACTTCAGTTTCTTGACGTAGGACAGGGGTTTCAGCTGAGCTGTTTTTGCCATAATTTGGAGGTGATACTATCTAGCAGTCACACACTAGACTCTGAAAGAAAAGAAAGGGCTTAAATCAATTAATTTTATCACAGCTTTAAAACTAGCTCGTATACCTTCGTGTATATGTTATATTACATACGTGTATTACACTGTATACACAGTTTACCTGTATTAACTGTCAAAACCTGACAAGTGAAATGGGAAAATGGCCAGGGAGAAAGGTTTTAACAAAAAAAGGTTTTTTACGGAGCACCCTACCCTCCACCCTAGTACCTCAAAAATTCTTTCAACAGCCCCTTTTTATCCTGATTCAGGACATCAAGTCATTTTGAAGCCAACACATTACCCTTCAGGTCCTGCTCCTTCACTCCATCTTTTACTCATAAAGCATATTAATGACGTTGATTTTTTCTTCTACCTTCCACGGATGGTGAAAGTGACCTCATTGCTCTGGGATTTTGAGGCTCCTTTCCTATACTATGTTCCCTCAGCAACCCGTTAAACAAACCAAATTTCAATAGGAATAATTTGATGACATGAGCTCTTCTTTCGCTGCTTGTGAATGGTCAATACACTTGATTTTGAAGAGATTGGGCCATCTGAAATCACAACATTCAAATGGCGATCCAACACTTAGTTCCCTTGTCGAATCGCATCCCCACTAAAAAGAGAAAAACCATGGCTTACAAAGGAGGCGTTAGAATTAACAAGACTGAAAGCTCAAAATAGTAGGCAGTGAGGCATCACATTCCCAAATTTAAAGAAATTATCCGAGAGTGCTGGAGAGTTGTTGTCATTGCCAAAGCACGCTATCAGCTGACTCTTGAACAAAACTTTTCTAGTAACCCTGAAATCAACATGAGATCCATCCGCTTCTTGACGTCTCTGGTCAACTTCATGGCAAACTCGGAATTGCCGAATGCCTTAATGCTCAATTTCAAAAGTCCTTTACCAAAGAAAAGTTGGGCAACATCCCTGTTTTAATTTTCCGATCTGATGTAGTCCTGAGTTACGTTCAGCTCAGTGAAACCAATGTATTTAAGAAATTGTGTTCATTATCTACTCCCTCTGTCTCTGGGCCAGACAACATCCCGTTGCATATTCTTAATAGACCCTCACATTATTAACCTTTTCAAACTTTCTCTAGCACTGGAGGAAATCCCTAGGACTGAAAGGACACAAACGACACAAACGTCACCACAACTGCACTCATAATTGCAGACCAATTAGCCTTACTCAGAAAGGTGCTGGGAGTCCTTTGTCACGAATGCGATTACCAATAGCACTAGCCAGCACGGTTTCTGTTGCAACAGGCCATATGTTCCAAACTTCCTCACTAGTCCTCTGACGTTGATCACCATATTCTAGTTGATGTCATTTATAGTGAATTTCAGGAAGCTATTAATTATGTGCCGCATGATAGAGACTTTTCTAAACTGTCAGCCTATTGCATCACCAGTCCCATTCCTCATTGGATCAGACACTTCTTGCACAGTAGGGTACAATATGAAGGAGTGGATGGCGCTGTCTCCAGTTGTTCCTCAGTTGATAGTGGCGTCCCACAGGGATCCGTACTGGGCCCTGCTTTTTTGTTATTTATAGGGATTCACTCTGGTGCAAGCTTAACATGTATGCAGACAAAGTGAAAATTTCCAACAAGGCTGTCTCTATTGAAGATTCTCAACTACTTCAAGGCGCCCGAATTTGCATCTGGAACTGGTGTCACACTTCGGAAATCAGGTTGAACCCATGGTTGAACCTGGAAATGTAAAATCTCTAAACACTGCACTGACTTGAAAAAGACTTTGGGGCATTCAGGTTTCGGTAAATTTTAAATGGGCTCTTCAATGTGGCCATGTCCCAAAACGGCCAATGTTGTTCTCGCTAGGCTGAAACATTCCTTCTCCTACCTCGACACGCAAACTTTTATTGCCTGTGTAAGTCCTTCGTGTGCCAGGTCTTGAGTGCTGCTCTCCTGCGTGGGCTTCAACCTAGTGGAAAGGGTCCAGAGAGAGGCTACTAATGTTTTTTTCATCCGTGATAAATCTCTTATCATCAGACGCTAAAATACTAGTATCTCCCCAGTCTTAAATAGACGCATCGACCTCGACCTAAAAACTGTTTATGAATCCTTCACATCAGGAATCGATTTTTTTTCCTTGACACATTTGTCAAGTCAGCCAATCGCATACGTGGTCATACTGACAAGTTCTTTAAACTGCATGTGCTTAATACGCAAACACTCCTTTTTTTTTTATTATCAAAAAGTGGACCTCGTTGCCTTCAGGTGTCGTGCGCACCAGTACTGTGAAACAATTCAAATCCAGACTGTGGGGATGTTTTCATTACTGACTTTTAGCCACTGTACTGTGAACACAGGATGGTTAACTTTTGTCTGTCTTTTCCTCATAGACCTCAACCATTAAAAGGAAAAAATGGCCTCTAGAATAGTGTGAGATTTTACATGTCTGTCTAGACAGCATTAACGCAGTCAGGGCTCGAAAATCGGGGCACAGTTTGCCCCAATGGATCCCGAAACCACGCGCAGAGGCACGAAAAAATTGTGTTTCTAAATCTAAAAATATTACACGTTATATTTGGTTATAGTTTTTAGAGAAAACAATTATCATAACGAAATAATTTGATCGTCTGTACAACCACTGCCACTATAATAGTAATTACTTCCATGTAGGAAGCGTAGCATAAAACAACCTAACTTTTAGGGCCCCCGCGCATACAGCAACCAAGCCGCGCGGCCAATGCTTACGGTGTATGCAGCAACGCACACTTGGCCGCAGTGGCCAGCCTGTCGCCACAGCCACTGGGTTCCTGGGCGGTGTGCATGCGGCGACAGGACAACCATACTTGCTCATTTTTCACCACGTGATCGAGAATTATCAATGAAAAACGGCCACGTCGCCATGTTTTTTGGCCGCCACGACCACTGGCCGCGCAACCCGGCCGCTCAGTGCACGGGCGCCCGTAGAAATGTTTTTTTTTATCCATTCGGATCAGTGATGTCCCTTCTCTGATTGATTGATCGATTGATTTATTGATTCATTCATTCGTTCATTAAAGGGAGCAGTGACCCACTTTGGATGTTCTGCCTCATAGTTCAACAGAAAAGAAAACTGACATGATCACATACCGACTTCTCCAAAACCACAAAACAACAAATCCAATACAGAAGCTAACACACACAATTACTACGACAATAAACAAAACCTCCACTATTGTAAATATCCAGAAGGACAAGTGGCAAGTATTGAATTAAGGTGGCCATCTTCTTTTCTTTTATTACAGATTTCTTTTGAGAAAACAATTATTAAATGATATGTAGCTTTGAAGGGGAACACCCTTCGGACGATGTACAATGGCACCAACTTTGTTGGGAAATACTTTGAAAAAGTCATGTAGCAAATTAACAAATAAATATTCATTACTTTAGCACTCTGGAGAGAAACGTTTTACACCCAGAAATATATTTCTAAAGCGAGGTAAAAAAAATTATAGTAAAAAATTCAGCAAACAATGGTATTTCAACGAGTAATGAATTGGGGGTTCTACTTGCAACTTTTCATACTAAATATTTGTTGGGTTCCTTTAGTGATGTTTCAGATGCTCCCAAGAATTCGCAGCGTTGTTCTTATCCTGGCTTTTCCTATCGTTTTATGCGTAACCATAATTTTCAATTGTGATCTAAAATTCGTCAAAATAGCCTTCGTATCACATTCTAACAAAAACAGCTCCTCCTTCGCATGCTCTCCGACATACCAGAAGAAATCTTTGCTGAAGACCAAAAATCATGCTTTGACTGACCTTGAGTATGAGGCTAGATAGAAGTATTTATTGAGAAACGCCTCTCCGGTGTCTTGAAGCAAAGCTCTGAGACGATTGGCCCTTGCTTTCACGTGCCTGTCTGTCATATCCCAAAGGTGGGCTTTGAAGCCCTGGACAAACACTGTCCGGCCCTCCACGCGTTCGAGAACAATCTGAAAAAAAAAGCCAAAGAGGACAAGTCAAATAAAAGAGATGGACCTTCCCTCCAAACTTCCGGCCTTATTAATGTTTAATCATGTTTTCCAAGAACTGCTTGTTTCAAACAAAAAAATCTAGACAAACGCTAATGTGTCGCGCCAAGTTAGGCAACAATCATCATAACAAACATCACACCAGTTCAATTGTCGAGGTTGTAAACCGTTATAGTGCGGCGCCATAGCGTCAGTGTCTTATATCTTGAAGCACAGTTGGGCACATTTCAGCTACTTGGGGAAAAATAATAATGCGGTACAAAAGCTTAAATTGTGTTGAAATCGAGAGCAATGACCCACCTGACAAAAATTAACTCGTGTAGGAATGCCAGCTAAGCTACTTTCAATGCAAAATCTGACCCTCAATAACGTAGTAAATGTGTTATCTAGCTAGCTAGGTAGCTAATTCGCTCATCGCCATGTTAAATCCCATAGGGTGATTATTCATCGATACCGAGATAACGGGGAGGCTTCCAGCTTTGAAGTTGGACGAATGGGTGCAGTACAATACGAACTGCATACCTTTAATGGTTTGGAGCCTGGGGCGTAACAGGGATGGCGTGGGAGGGCGCGTAAGTACGAATGTATTGTTATAACCATTGTTAGTATTGTCGGCATCGTCTCTCATTGGACGGCCAAAGTTCAGACAATGAGAACTTGGATACTGACATACGTGCCTAGACACACACTAGTGCATCACTATAAATCTAAACAACGTTGCAAAGAAATTGTATTCACGTTCAGTTCACGAAAACTAAACCAACTGTAAAAACAAAGCAAAATAAACAAAGCCAAAAACTGGTAAAGTGGCCACTAAGTTCAGAGTGGTTCGGCCCTTCAAAGGAGTGATATCAACACACCAAAACTAACTAAATATTGTAATACAAATTACAACAAAATTAAAACCAAACCAAAAACCCATAAAGAGGTGATTAAGTTGAGAATGGTTCGGCCTATAGGCAAAAGGTAGTAGCAAATTGTTGAAAACCAATTTCTTGTTGACGTTGCACTTTATAGTACACATCTGCACAGTAGTGGAGTTGAGCCAATACACAATTTAAAAAAAAGAGTGATATCATATCAAAAACCAAAACTGGTAAAAGGGGCCGCCAAGTTCCGAATGGTTCGGCCCTTCAAAGGAGTGATATCAACACACCAAAACATTCGCCAAGTTAATCGCACCGAATAATACTTCGGACGTTAAATGAAAACTTGAACGTTGCTACCGAAAGTAGCAATGTTTCAGTTTTCATTTAACCTTCGAACTATTAAGCGGTGCGATTAACTTGGC
>JAHWFP010163712.1:19953-54668 GCA_023313725.1 Lithobius niger
TTAGGTAATTACGGTCAAGTCAGCAAGCAAGAGATGGCAACTTTACAACTTTATCGCTTGCTTTCTGGTGCACGTACATGCACCAACTTTACACTCAATAATTAAGGAGGCACGCGGCTTGTTTGTTTCATAAAAAATATATTTATTTGTGTGTTCCTTCGCTTGTTGAAAGTAAAGGCTAGACAGAACTAATCAGCGGTAAATGGCCATAGATGCTATAGCCTGTCATTTGGTGGCAATCCCCCTTTAAGGTCGCTTTTTAACAACAAGGGTCACAAGGGCTTTGATCGTACTAATCGGACACGAGTCGCATTTTTCACACGTATTTATTAGGTAAAAACATAAATAGCGTAGTTTTAACATAGGTTAAAATAGTTGAAATGGGGTGGGTGGAGGATGATAAAAGCAATTACTATCACGATAACTGGCTGTATGGAGCCACGACCCACAACGACAGATGGGACATGGTGTATGTAAAATTAATTTGTACATTCCCACGTTTGGATCAGGGATCATTGATTATAATCACGATTATAATCACTTGATTAAAATTGAAATTCACCTGATTATAATCAAGGACCAGGTTGACACAAATCTGTTGATATACGAGTACAAAAAAACTTAAAACAACTCAAAATAAAATACATTGCTCTTGAAACTTCTGCAGTCAGGATGTTTTCTACTTTTGTGGCCTAATCCATACAAAAATATGCAACCGACTAGGAACAACCAATGTAGGAAATTAATGGCAACATTCAGACCTTTAACCCTCCAGGAAAAAACTAAAGCACTTTGCAACTTATCTTCTTCTAGGCGGCAACTGACGCTGATGTTCATGTGTTCATTAAATCGGCTCATGTGTGAGGAAGTGCCAGTGTGCCACAACACCTACACCGACTTTACTAAGTATTATTACTGTAATAATAGTTACTGCGGTGCACATCTTACCATTGAAATTTATAAATGGTAATCACGTTTTAAACTTTTAATACTTAGATCTATAAGTAGGCTCCTATAGAGCAGTGACACGACGTAGTATTATTGTATATAACCATAGATTAGAAAGTTAACTAGATATACCGTCTCACTTCTTCCCGTTCTATGCGGGCCCCTAGCGATAGTTGCGGTTACTAATACCTCTGCTAATGCTTTGCCTTCGAAACAGCACGAATGCAAAGCATTATCAGAGGTATTAGTAGCCGCAACTACCGCTAGAGGTCCGCGTAGGACGGGAAGAAGTGAGACGGTATGTCTAGTTAACTTTCTAATCTATGATGTAACTCTATGCTGGAGCCTTAATGGGTTAGCTGCAAGTGGCACTGCAGAGAGAAACAGAAGGGCGTCATACTGAAGCCGATGCTGTGAAGAGTGATTTCTTAGACCTAAAACGCGCGATTTTTGTTCTTGGAGAAAACAACGTTATTTTAAGCCTAAGAAATCCGCTCTTCCGTTGTTTTTCCCTCCATTTTTATGTAGTGCACCTTGTAGTTATGCCCTCTAAAACCCATACTGGTGCCAATATGGCGACAAATGTCAGTGCTCTATTGGCATTTTGGAAGTCGCAATTGCCAAGTAAGAAATAGAGCAAACTCTAGCAACTTTAACTATGTCATAATTATTATTATTATTGTAGTAATCTTATGTGTCATTAAAATCTGATTTTAATCAAAATAATCTTGATTATAATCAAATTAATCCGATTATAACCAAAATAATCCGATTAATTCGATTATTTTAAAATAATCATGATTATTTCCAACCCTGGTTTGGATCTACGGGCCCACCGTTATGGTACACTTCTGATTGATGATAAGTATGTCGAAATTGATTCCAGGTCGTGATAATTTGATCTTACCTCATTGGTAAGAGGGTAAGGTGGCTCTGGTCCCGGAAATGGTCCCAAATAAAGTGAGACCGTGTAGTCTTTGGCTTCTTTTCTGGCCCCTGGACTCACACGTTGCTGGATTTGGGTGAGAAGGGGCACGGACAGGTTGAGGAATATTCCTGAAAATAAAAAAAGCGAACAAGCATGATGCAGTGCGATTAACGTGGGTAGCAAACCTCTGTCATTTTTAAAAATATTAGGTTATGTGACTAATAACGTTTGTATGAGATGCACACACACCGCCCCATGATTCCATCGAACCCCACACCACACACATTCCGTAATAATTTGCAGTCAGACCGCGCGTGAGTCTGTGAACGTGGGAGTTTTAGTGCCCAAGTCTATTAACAGAATTCACTCTTTACACTGTTTTGATTATCATCCTACGAAAAAAAATTACGTCAATTTTAAACGTTTACGTATGTATGACTAAAACTAGCAAAGCCATGACATAAAAATCAACATTCAGGGTCACAAAAGCAAGCTCATTTAGAACGCCGGTATGAAGAATGATGCATTTTTGTCACATCGTTAGGCCTGCGGTCCTTGAATGCATGCTCTAAAATGACACCGATTATGGCAGCCAAGTCCAACTTTACGAAGCTTTGAAGAGATAAGTTAACATGAACCAAGTGAAGGTACGTTGGGAATGTGATGAATTATTTTTTTTTATAACATTTTGATAAAGTGGTCAATTACAAATCTTGAGCCTGGAAAACGTTGCCATTTTATTGTTGTGATGATTAGTTTTTATCAGGAACTATTGATAATCCACGCAGTCATCGTGTCATCAAGGCTGAGCGGTGAGTCCACAACAATTCGGTCCCCGAATTGCAGATAATGCGACAATCCTGTCCGTACAAATGTTACGCGTACGAAAATTCGGTCCCGCAAAAAATTTTAAAAAATGAAATCGCCAAAAGTGGGTTTATGTAAATCATATCAAAACCCAAAACTGGTGAAAAGAACGCCAAGTTCCGAATGGTCGGCCCTTCAAAGGAATGATATCAACACACCAAAACATTCAGCATGTTAATCGCACCACTTAATAGTTCGAAGGTTAAATAAAAACTAGAACAATGCTACTTTCGGGAGCAATGTTCAAGTTTTCATTTAACGTCCAAAGTATTATTCGGTGCGATTAAGTTGGCGAATGTTTTGATGTGTTGATATCATTCCTTGGAAGGGCCGAACCATTCGGAATTTGGCGTTCTTTTCACCAAGTTTGGTTTTTGATATGATATCACTCTTTTTTTTAAATTGTGTATTAGACTCAACTCCACCACCGTGCAGATTTGTGATGACGTGCCACGTCAACAAGAAATTGGTTTTCAACACTTTGCTACTACCTTTTGCCTAGAGGCCGAACCATTCTAAACTTAGTCACCTATTTATAGGTTTTTGGTTTGGTTTTAATTTTGATGTAATTTGTTTTATTTAGTTAGTTTAGGTGTGTTGATATGACTCCTTTTGAAGGGCCGAACCACCCTCAACTTGGTGGCCTCTTTACCAGTTTTTGGCTTTATTTATTTTTCTTTGATTTACAGTTTGTTTATTTTTCGTGAATTGGGCGTGAATACAATTTCTTTGTCAACGTTGTTAACATTTATCGTGATACACTAGTGTGTGTCTAGGCACGCACGTCAGTATACGCGTTGTCATTGTCCAAACTTTGGCCGTCCAATGAGAGGCGATGCCTATAATACTAACAATGGTTATAACAATATTTTCGTACTTACGCGCCCTCCCACGCCATCTCCGTTACACCCCCAGGCTCCAAACCAAAAAAGGTACCCAGTTCGTATTGTACTGCACCCATTCGTCCAATTTCATAGCTGGAAGCCTTCCCGTTATCTCGGTATCGATGAATAATCACCCTATGGGATTTAACATGGGGATGAGCGAATTTGTAGTAACACATTTGCAACGTTATTGAGGGTCAGAATTTTTATTGAAAGCAGCTTAGGTGGCATTCGTACACGAATTACTTTTTGTCAGGTGGGTCATTGCTCTCGATTTCAATACAATTTAAGCTTTTGTACCGCATTATTATATTTATCCAAGTACCTGAAATGTGCCCAACTTTACTTCAGGTTATAAGACACTGACGCTATGGCGTCGCGCTACAATGGTTTACAACCTCGACAAATTGAATTGATATGATGTAGTGTTGTGATGTTTGTAGCCTAACCTGGCGCGACACACTATCGTGTGTCTAGATAAATGCATATAAGCTAAGCTCCAAATCTGTTTTTAATTTGTTATAACTTGCGTAGTGCAATCAGAACTGTGGAGGCGGCAGTTTGCGGAGGAGCGGTAAACATCCTACAGCCTCTCCAATCAGAAACGCCACAAAATCACTATCGAAAATTTTGAGGAGTGCAACTCTGGGTGTGCACTTCCAAATCACATCAAAAAATGTAACCAACATTTTTCAGATTAAGATAACATAACTTGGGACCCTATTGTCCTCTATTTTTAACTGTCATTTAAATTTTTTTTCAACTTTGAAAATTTAAATTTTGGGACCAAAATGTCGTTGGTGGGCTTATTTTGTTGGGAACGAATTGTCTGGGACCGAGTTTTAAGGATCGAATTGTCGGGAGCCGAACTATCACGGGACCGATTGGTCTGGCACCTTATAAGTGGCACCATCAACGATTGAAAGTAGCTAGAATCTGGTAACATCTAGCGCTATCTAGTACTATCTAGCACTTGCTTGCACCAAGCGAACGAACGCACAACGGCATTTCTTTTAACGAAACAAACAAGCCACGACCTCCTTAATTATTTTGTTGAAAGTTGGTACATTCTCGTGCACCCGGCTGGAAGCAAGTCGTAAAGGTTAACAATATCGCCGCTAGATGGTGCCATGGTATTTTCGTTCGCTTTACAATTGGTGATAGTGCTACTTCAAGCGGTGATAGAGTTCAGCTTAGCTTCATTAAAACTGATGATGTCGATCTCTGCAAAGGGGATCCTGGCAAAGTCTCTGCTAGTCAGTGCCGGTCAATGTAGTGTGAGAAACTACTCTCCTTCATCGGAAGTACGAAGTGGAAGTGGCCGAAAAGTGAGCCCCTCGTCTATCCGGTAGACAGAGACAACGGTTTTCACTATTAGCTGTAAAGTAACGGAACATTTAATGTTAAGAGTCTAAAAAGTCAAAACCTAGAAGGAACACGAGTAAGCTTTGATATTCAGGGTGTAGGTGTACATTTTTGTCACTAAGAGGCTGATAAGCATTAGACCCTTACTACACGGTGTCAGCTTTCATCCTTAAGAATGGGGACCGGAAAAATCCCTGGAAAAAAAATTCCCGGAAAATAAATCCCGGTAAAATAGTCTCCGGAAAAAAGATCCCGCGGAAAAATAATCCTCTGGAAAATAAATCCCCGGAATAAAAATCCCCTGGGAAAAAAATCCCAGCAAAATAGTCCCCGGAAAATAAATTCCCAAATAAAAAAAAATCCAAAATTTTAAGCAATTCTATTTATTAAAGAGGCATTACTACTTGAAAGAATATAGGATATTAACAGGAATATTTGGTAAAATAAGATTTTGGTGATGTTAAATCAACTGGCTTGGAGCCACAGGAACTGAAATATGTGGCTCTCAGACGGCCTTGTGCAAACGGTGGAATACAAAGCGAAAGTCATAACATGGCTACACCCAAGTGCTTCAGACGTGTGTGGTATTTAGTTTTTCCTGGTGTTAAATACATTGCCTCAGCGAGAGTGGCAGCGCGAGCAAGGCAGACACAATTCATAGCCAATCACAGAAGTTATCATATTTATGGATAGTTTCTTTTTGATGTTCCTCTTTTTAACCTTCAGACGTGAGTTAGTTAAATTTTAGAACAAACACAGTTTACACGTACTTCATCGTTCTCATCAATACTTGCGCTACTATGTACAATACGCACATTCGTTGATGATTTTGATTTTTTTTGTTACATTTTAATTCTCAGATCTTGTAAAGCATTGTCTTATTAAACCCTCGCGATTTTTTTCTGGGGATTTTTTTCCATGGGATCTTTTTTCCATGGGATCTTTTTTTCAGGGATTTTTTTTCCAGGGATCTTTATTCCGGGGATTTACTTTCCGGGGGATTGTTTTTTCGTGGGATCTTTTTTCGGGGATTATTTTACCGGGATTTGCTTTTCGGGGATTTTTTCCCCAGGGATTTTTTTTCCAGGATCTTTATTCCGGGGATTTACTTTCCGGGGGAATTGTTTTCCCGTGGGATTTTTTTTCCGGGGACTATTTTACCGGGATTTGCTTTCTGGGGATTTTTTTCCAGGGATTTTTTTTTCCTGGGACTCACTTAAGAATATAGGAAAGCAATAAATACATTTTCACAAAAGACTGTAGAAGAACATCTTGTGATCCCCTTGTGATATCCAATGGTGGTGAGGTGTAGCCTGATTTGCTTCCTGCTTTGTTTAAGGTTAAAAAGTTTTTTTTTTTTGGTTTGATAACATGACAGCATATTCGCATTATTGGTAATCATCTTTCATCAATTACCTTAAATCTACGAAATTCGTATAAAGATAGTCAAATATTCTAAAACATCAAAAGTCAAACGGTTTAAAGACAGTTCTTTAAAGATATTACAAGCACAAAAAGAAAAAAACCTGCTACAACCGTTCATAAACACGTTCAGTCGCTATTTACAAAGTAAAATTTACAAAATCAGCTTAGTAGTCATTAAACTAACCACAGGGTAGTAAGGGTCTAATGCTTACCAGCCTCTTACTGACAAATCTTACAACTCGACCCGTACTATCAAAGCTTATCCGCGTTCCGTCTAGGTTTTCGCTTTTCGACCATTACTCTTTAACATTTAATGCTCCGTTTTTGTTTAATCATAATAAATATACACTTTGTACGTTTTCAGCTGATGAGAGGCGGAAATGTTGATTTGCGATTACAAGCAAGTTTGTTTTATACGATATTGCCAAGTTTTGGGGCAACAGCGCATGAAAGTAGAAATAATACGTATACCATATTCTCTGGGTTTACTGAAAAAGAAACTCACTGGCAAATTTATCTCGGGGACTCCAGGGAATGCACGACAAAAAAAAGTGCGGTTTATCTCTCTCGTGCCGTCGACATGAAAGGACGGGGGAAATAAAAGTAGGCTCGGGGTGTTTGGTTGGGGTTAGCAAGAGATCCATCTGCTTGGTGGGGCCGGAAGCGGAAAAGAGAGAGCAGCCCAAACTGCGACAAACGCTGGTCTGTGAAGGTCGGACGGGGGTCAATCGACCGTGGGACCAAAGACGCAGAAATGGGTGCTTTGACAGCTAAGTCGACCAAGAGACACACCTTTTAAAGTGAGAATACTCTTCTAAACAATTAAAATCAGAGAAAATTCCGATCGTAGGAATTTGCGTTGGCTGACGACCTTTCCACCGCTTCATAGTATTTTTTATAAAGCGAAGGCTGTTTAAAGTAGAAGGGAAGGAAAAGAAAGATGGCGGCTTCCTTATTCGGTGCAACATTTCAATTGTGGGACAACAACTTTTCTTGGTAAATTTTGGTAAACCGACAAGGGGCGAGGGATAATCGTCTAACTGGATAATCGCATAATTGGAAGAACGTATAACGGAAAACAGTATAACGGAATATCGTATAACAGGAAATTCGTATAATGGAAAAGCGTCTAACTGGAAATTCGTATAATGGAAAATCGTCTAATATCCCTGCCTCGCTCGCGCTACCGCGCTCGCTGCGGCTATATATATAACGCTATATATATAACATCAAAAACCGCAGTTAGACGTTAATCCAGTTAGACGTTTATCCAATATACAATTATCCATTATACGATATTCGTTTAGATGCTTTTCCAGATTTTTTATTTAGACAGATTTTAGACAATTATCCCATTAGACGATTTTCCAGTTAGACGTTCGTCTGACGCCCCATGCTTTAACATAACCACTCTTGGCAAATAAACTCCCAAAAGAATTTTGGGAAATTAACAAAATTGGAGAAATAAAAAAAATTACAAAAAGCAGTGGCTTCTTGAAAACAACTACACTTAAAAAAAAACACTTGTATTTTCTGTACAAATGATTTATTTTTCGTCCCAAAACTTACTGTAGTTTTGTAAGAATCCTGTATTAATAGTTTTCTATGTTGAGTTACATGTTTATGTAAGAATACTCTGTGTTAAAACATGCCGACTACACACAAGCTCTTTCTATGCTTCGTATTGACCTTGGAAATGTTTTGTAAATTAAAAACAAAAAAAAAACACGAAAATAATGAGAGTTAACATTAAAATATGAGAATGCGTGACGATCTTGCTGCTGACGGTGACGCACAATTTTTACGCATCTAGTGCACATATGGGAAAGAGCAGGAGAGAATAAACGCTGAAGTAGCCATGTTGTAACTATCGTTTTGTATTCCACCGTTTGCACAAGGCCGTCCAAAATAGAAGAAGCATGTTTCAGCTCCTGACCCCAAGCCAGTTAATTAACATGGCCAAAATCGTATTTACCATAACAATGCGAAGAGGTTTTAACTTCCAGGCATGTGTGTGAACTGACGTAGAGTCGGGAGACAAGACACCTAATTTTTACTCCAGTCAGCCTTGGCTCGAGAAACAAAATGCCTTCCGCGTTTGAAGTTCGTTTCAGCGCTTGTTCTTACGAATTAACACATGCATAGATTATACGCAGCACAAGGGACATTATTGACGGGGCGAGGGATAATCGTCTAACTGGAAAATCGCATAATTGGAAGAACGTATAACGGAAAACAGTATAACGGAATATCATCTAACAGGAAATTCGTATAATGGAAAAGCGTCTAACTGGAAATTCGTATAATGGAAAATCGTCTAATATCCCTGCCTCGCTCGCGCTACCCCGCTCGCTGCGGCTATACATATAACATCAGAAACCGCAGTTAGACGTTAATCCAGTTAGACGTTTATCCATTATACAATTATCCATTATACGATATTCCGTTTAGATGCTTTTTCAGATTTTTTTATTTAGGCAGATTTTAGACAATTATCCCATTAGACGATTTTCCAGTTAGACGTTCGTCCGACGCCCCATTATTGACGTATATGTAGTTGCCGCAACTGGCCGCATGGGGTCAGGACTCAGTACGAACGGTAGAACAAGGGAAAGAATTCTGTTGGAGACTCCCTCTTGATGCCTCTCACTCCTGGTAAAAGCAATCAAATGTAATTACTCTCAGAGTGAACGGAGTAACATTACAAGCTTCCAGAGCACTGAGGCTCTTGGACAATAGTCCATACGAATAACATTAAGAAGGCAACTAAAAACAAATTCTAACAGCAAAACTCTACAGTCTACAGTAAAGAATAATCCCATTTTTCGTTTAGTTAGGCCACACTAAAAATTGAAAAGATTCCTTGGATAGAAAACACTCTGTTTTCCAACACCTTTACCTATTTGGATGGAAACAGCTTGGAACTTCGATGCAATGAAAATAAAATGAATTTTTATCTGATAGTGGGGCACTCTTTCAAAAACCTCTCTTTATATGATATGAGAGCTAATAGAGCAGACAACAGAGATATAATAACGCCATCTTGGCTACGAGGCTGGCATCTGAAGTTGGTCGCTGAGCTAGCTGCAAGGGGCACTGGATATACACGGCGTAGTAATCTGTTGGCAGCTGCTGCAATTTTTAGCAAGTTGAATCTTTTCTTTTTCGATTTGTAACTTTAACATACGTTTTGCAGCATAAGGGATTGGACAAAAGAACGTTTTTAGGCCTGAGAAATTCGCTCTTACAGCCAGGGGCGTCGTGCGCCCAAAAACATTAAGGGGGCACAACTTTTTCCAGCTAGGGGGTCTGGGGGAGCGCTGTAAGTCAGGGGAAGACCCAAATTGACACTTTTTAAAGTTGCAGTAATCGTGCCAGGAGGCTGGCCAGCCGCACACAAGCCAAATTCATCTTTATTTGTTGGAAAACTAGGATGAGGCGGGGGGGGGGGGGGGGGCACGTGCCCACCCATGCCCCAATGGCACGACGCCCCTGCTTACAGCGTCGGCTTGACAAAAGACACCGTTGTTTTTTACCTTCACTTGTATGCACTTCTCCTTGCAGCTAGCTCAACGACCGGCTCGATATGCTAGTATCGTCACCAGTATGGCGTTGTGGTCGCTGTTCTGTATATCAACTGTGCGAAATTAAAAATTGGTCTCAGTAAAACACACCATCTGGGTATTGCATGATTTGTAAAACTTTTTTACCTTCAGCAAGTTAAGGAGATTTAGAGGTAAAAGTGGTTGAAGTCAGAACTCAACGAATGTTGAAGGAAACTTTGCTGGACCAGATGTCTTTGTAACGAAAACGAGACAATTTAGGAAGTAACATAAATGAGGTGCGAAATAGGTTCTAAAAATTGGGATTTGTTTTGAGAAATTCAGAAATCTATGTGAAGAAATTAAATGAATGTTAACACGAGCTCGTGAAGAGAGTTCCGTTAGGAAAGAGGCAAGAGACACTAATTACACTCTGTCCCTTCATCTGACGGATTACAGCATCCATCTTGGCGAGTTTTTGTTCTACAAAATTACATCCGTTTTGTAATGATTTTTTTAGATGGCCAGATACTCATCAGATACTCATCAGATACTCGGATGATAGCTCATTAGCATATCCGCTGGTTTATGCATTTTACAAGCTCTAATACTGGTTCCAGTATAGCAGTGGAATAATTTTTATTTGAATAAACTAGCTGGAAATTAAATGTGAGACGAAAGATTCAGATTTGAATCACTTCTTCATTCTTTGTTCTTGTGACCTTCAAGAATAAGCACAGAAAATCATAGTCTCAAAGCCTTTATAGCTTATCCTATACAAATCTGCATCACTGATGAGGACAGCTAATTCCAAATAATCCATGTGTTCAATTTCCAACAATGGCAACAGCTTCATAAACCATCAGTAATTGTTAATTGTTCAGTTTATTGGCAAAGAAACAACGCGTAAATTTGATTGGCAAGTTACACAATTTGGAGCAATTGAAAAAATATTGCGAGTGTTTCAAACAAACACATAGATGACTGATTGACAGGTACGGATCCCGTGCCTTCCCTCTTTGGCTAATTACGAATTCCATATACCGTTTAAGGAATAGGCAGAACAGATTATCCTGGTTAACTCCCTTTGCCTCACCGTATATGTAATTTAATGCAAAAGGTGGTTACGTCAAACTAACATATCGAACTATTGCTGTTTTATTTTTATTATTTTTTATTTGTCGTAATTATTAATGTTCTTGCATTTTTGTTGGTAATTATATTTAAATTACGAATTTTTACATACGAGTGACGTTACTTCATGAACGGAAACTTCTTGTTAAGGTGTGGGATTGCTTCAGAAACGCATATTTTATTTCTGTCCTCGTTATGGAATTTCGTTTTAGTCTTCTTAACGCCGTAACCGGCGAGAAGACTATTGCAACGACTTTGTCTGTCCGTCCGTCGCTTTTTTCAACTTCGCAACAGTACCAGATATTGACGACCATTGTTTACAACGTCCATTGTTTAATAGACTGCTTCGACGTAACTAAATTAAATAATAACAGCAGTTGTAGTGCATGATAGAGGTGTGCGCCTCAACATTGGAAGTGGAGGAACTGTACAGAAGACCGGTGCGACTAGGCAGTCGCTGTAGCCGCTTGTTTCTGCTAAGGCTGCATTTTTCTTATCTTTAAGTATTTAGGGGTAAACGTGCTATAAGCTTTGGTCGTAATTTTAGGTATACTTCGAACTAAACAGAACAAGCAGAACAAGCAGAATAAGCGCGGCGACTAAGACGACAAACTAAATTTGAATTTCTCCAACTGCGCACGATTAGCGTGAAGTTACTTGATATAATTAAAAGTTATAGTTATAATTATAGTTATAGTTAATAGTTTTTTTTTATAACTATTTCATACAATGAAAAGTTGACATTCATCCTTAACAAATTTTTTATGTAGATTTACTTAACGTTTCTGTTTTAACTAAGACGCGTTTTAAATCACGGCAGTGATTGGCTAAGAAAAGAAGCACTACTACCAACTAAAATGGTGCGTCCGTTTTCTGGTGCGTTAAAAGATGTGAAGCAGTATAAATAAAAAAAAACTACAAGTCTAAATGGTTCATAAAAAGGTCGTAATAAGCCTACTACCTCATCTTTAATAATAATTTGAACGCTAGACCTTTTCAGAAATGTTGGAGACTTTCTTATTATGATTTCCCTTTTCCTCTAGAATTCAAAATATTTCCATTTATTGACATAGCAACAGTCTTTTTTACCGAATCTTGGTTCATTTACGTTCTTATTTTTCTTTTTCTTTTCTTACCTGGATCGTTTCTTCCTTGGAGATAGGCCTGAAGGCGATCGAAAGCTTGTAATTCGGCCAATACTCGGCTGTCGGAAAAGACACTCGTTGAAACCCAATAGGAAGCCGGATAAGAACGAACTTGGTAACCATGGTGAACCTCTTTACTTTGGTAGGAGGGACAGAGGCCCGCGCACCACGACGGGTCACCTGAGAACGGGGGATTGCTGCAAAAAAAATGAAAACGGATGAATGCGTAGGATGCTGCGGTTTCATTTTACTGTAAAACATGTTGAGCTTCTAAAAAAAATATATTATCACCCCCTCCCTTTTTATGACGCATCCACTCGGCCTGCAAAGGCTCCTTCAGTCCTCCCCCCCCCCCCCCCCCGACCACCTCCTTACCCTCCATCTCAAATTCCGTCATGGAAACTTTAAACCCATATATCTTTGCTCTTTCCGCTACACTATTGCTCTTCGCTGTTCTTACACTTGTTTTTGCATAATTACTAGTATATTCACCCGCAACCTTAACACTTCTTGTGCTGTTTTGATTTATTTTAAGCCACTTATGTATTTTATAAGCTCTTTTATGTATTTTAGTGATGCGTGGTAGGAAGCTGTGTTGTGAAAAGGTTAAGCAGACATAGTGCACAAAAAATATATAAAAAACGTGACGTTTCCAAGCTTATTATGCTTCGTTATCACGCGTTAAAATAACAACCAGAGTCTGCTTAGGTCATAATAAAACTATTTAAAAGTCCATAGAACCGGCCAAACAAGACAAAGCAAGCAATGTCAATTATTAACAATTTTACAAAGCTAAAAAACATCTGGACCAAAGACAACACAAAAACTGGTACTAGAGCAGTGACATTTGCCGCCATATTGGCACCAGATTGACACCAGTATGGGTTTTGGAGGGCATAACTACAAGGTGCACTACATAAAAATGGAGGGAAAAACAACGGAAGAGCGAATTTCTTAGGCTTAAAATAACGTTGTTTTCTCCAACAACAAAAATCGCGCGTTTTAGGTCTAAGAAATCACTCTTAACAGCATCGGCTTCAGTATGACGTCCTTCTGTTTCTCTCCACAGTGCCCCTTGCAGGTAACCCATTAAGGCTCCACCATAGAGTTATACACAATAATACTACGTTGTGTCACTGCCCTATAGAAAAGCTTCAATTCCAACCTGATTTGTTCGGCCTTTTCCGTGGATTTTCAAATGTTTTTATTATGACTTAAGCAGACTCTTGCTTGTGTTTGCTGGATAACGAAGAACAATAGCTTCGAAACGGCGTGTTATTTATGCACTATTTCGGATTAACCTCTTGACACTATTGCTTTAGTGCTACGGCAGGCAAAGTAACTTGTCATCCCGTGCTGGTGTCTTGTCTGTCTGTAACCATGACAACACTTGAAGTCGTAGTCTAATTCATATCCAATTTTCCACATGACTAAGCCCTATCTAAGTTCGTCATTCAATAAAATTGGGCTAGCCGTTTTATGGGATTTTGGCTTTCATTATTACCAACTCTAAAAAGGAGTTAACAATGAAGACGCTGTTCTGGAACTCATCAAAGCAGTTGGTTGAAAACTTGACCTTGCTGGAATAAAAGGTCTTCAACTGAATTGGTTGGAACGATCCCAGGCACAACGCTTGTATTGGTCCTCATTTTGTCAATTGACTTTTTAAACTTAAATCTGCTCGGAATAAGCCTAACGGTCTCTTTTGTTGCAGTATAGTGAAATCAGCTGACTCAATGACGACATCAATTTCAAAATTATATGAATATTATGTCAGGCTGCTTTAACGGTGAATCAAATTAATTTACACGTGTCCAAAACCTAACCTATATATATATATATAAGTATTATATTAAGACACACGCTAGTGTGCCGCCCACCAAGATTCAACGATAACATTAACGTCCGTCCTATCCAGATAAAATATATGTGAACATGGCGACCACTTGACACATGTGTCTTTTATAGATAAGGTAGTTTGGCTGTTATCAGGCATCTGAGGATAAATAACAATGCGACAGAAAAGGCTAAACTTCGTTTGATCGGGAGTATTTGTTGCCTTGTCACTGTTAGCAACACAACGTTTTCTTCTTGAAAAAACGAAGTGAATAACGTTGATATTTGCCTAATTACCAGCTACTACAACTAATATGGTTTGACGAAAAAAAATTCTGCCATGCAGTGACGGAATAAAGCTTAAATTTTGCATGCAACTGTAGCTTAACCGTGGAACGTGCCTTTTGCTTGGTGGGGGGTTAGGGAAAGCGTAAATTCAGAATTACCAATCAACCTCAATACTAAGGCAGAGTTTCAGCATTTTGTTGCAGTTATTGTTGTTTAATTATGGGAGCTTAGCTAGACAATACAGCTAACAACCCCACCAAATAAAATTGTACAAGGTCAGGTAACAACATGAACAAAAAATTTAACCTCATGAACAACAACAGCACGAGTTAAGAATTTTTGCTTTTCCCATTGCTAAATGTGACGAATTCGGTAGACTTCTCGACAAAGACTAAGACACACGTAAACGTATCAGAAAACAAAAACGCAATTTAAACGACAATTGCTTTGTTAACAGCATGAAGTTAAAAACGGAATCGTTCGATGTTTAAGGTGAGGTTTACGTGAACCAAAGTCAGAACAGCTAAGGAACACGAACACGGTTTCATGTTAGGTTACAGATGCCACAGTGTTGCTGAAGTGTTAAGTTCACGTGAAACCTTACTGCGGTGCAAAAAAGAGAAAAAGAGCGTAAAATTGGATTGGCTTTTCCATATCATAATGCTAAGAAAGAAAAATGACCCGGGATTTTATCAATTTGGACCAAAAATTTGTGGTATCTCCCCAAAACAAGAACGTCTTAAGGATTCACGCCAAGTTTTTCGGCGAGTTCAAGTCGTGATATCAATCGCCAAGCTCTTTCGCCATGTTAATCCCACCCACTAAGACTTCAAACGTTAACTGAAATAATTGAAAATTGCACAGCAGGTACAATATGTTTCATTTAACATTCGAGCTATTCCTTTTTTGGAATTAACTTGCTGAAAGAGCTTGACGTTTCATATCACATCTTCAAACGGGCGAAAAGCTTGGCGGGAATCCATAACAAGTTTTCTTTTGGGGAGATTATCTTTACTTTCAAAGGTGTGGAGTCTCAAAAGGCCCAACTAACATTATTTATCGTCGGGTGGTGAAGTGCAGAATGCATGTTATAAACTGGAGCGAGTAGAATCTATTCGAACGGCATCTTAACTCGATGTTAGACCAATGGATTAACCTATTAGAAAACAAAAACGAACTCGTTTGATGCTTAAGGTAAGGTTTACCTGATCCGAAGTCAAAACAGCGAAAAAAACACAAATAAACGTTCCTGTAAGGTTACAGATACTGCAATTTTGCTGTACTGTTTAGTCCACGTGAAACCTTACTGCTGTACTCAAATGTTTGTACCATTTTTACTTTTGCACACGATGCATTAGCTAATGATTGATGCATTTTATCAGCTAATTGACATCGCTGGAAAATGGTTAAAAACCAATCGTCTTAGTGGGCTTAGCACAGCTCTACAGGTAATTCAGGGCACGTGTGAATCCTTGATAACCTGGAAATATCCTGGAAAGTAATAATGAAATTCCATGCCTGGAAAAGTGCCCGAAAATCTTTGAAAATGATATATGTATCATCAGTAGGGTGATGAACGGAATGTAGACGACGTGACTGAAGAACACTGAAAAAATTTAGCCAAGAATAATCGAGTGTGTAGCTTTACATTATTCTTCCTTTGTTTTGGCGTGAAAAGTTTTAGATTTTGGCTGTGGCTTTAATTGTAATTATGTGCATAATTGCTGGATACAGCAGTATAGGTTTCACGTGGACTAAAGAGTACAGCTACAATGCAACATCTGAAACCTTTCAGGAAACTTTATTTGTGTTTCTTTGATGTTTTGATTTCGGATCAGTTAAACCTTACCATAAGCATCAAACGAGTTCGGTTTTGTATTCTAATTCGTGCTACTTTGGCGTACCATGCAGTTTAGATTAGCTTGTTTTAATGTTTTGTAACTTTATCAATTATGGTTTGCACAAACCAAAGGAAACAAACCCTTTATCTTCAGTCTACACCTGGCAGCTGGCGTTTGCTGTTTTGCATTGTTGAATAATAACAATGTTTAAAACAATGTAAAACAATCAATCTGGTCATTTAGAGTTCCCTAACCCCTGAACCACTTGTCCAATTAGAAAAGGCCTTATGGAAAGAACACATCTGCAAATAAACATATCCATCTGTATGACATTAAATAGATTTCAATTAGTATCAGAAAATTATTCAGAAATTAATGTCTAAGTATAAGACATGAGACATAAAACGACAACTAAAAGCACGTGCAATACGTCTTAACAGTTGAAGATGATGGATGGAGCCTTGAGGTTATATAATGTTACCTTGGTGAAATAAGATTCTGGCGAGACTGAGCCTGGAGCCGGGAAGCAAGAACCACAGCTTCTATCCCACTCAACCTTGTGACAAGCCGCGGAATATGAAGGGAGAGTTACAACATGGATACTCTCACGTCTCACGGGCCTGCAGGCCTTTATAGGCGCCTGGTGTATCACTCATTGGGGCTACTTAATATGGCAGTTTTGCTTGTCACGAATTTGGCGATTGAAGTGGCAGCACCACCGAATTGAAAATCGTACGAAAATACCGTGGCGCCATCTAGTGGCAATGATATTGTTAACCTTACAGCTTGCTACAAGTGCACGAGGGCGTACCAAATTTTCACTGAGTAATTAAGGAGGCTCGTGGCTTGTTTGTTCCGTTAAAAGAAATGGTGTTGTGAACCCTTCTCTTGATGTAAGCAAGTGCTAGATAGTACTACATACCGCCACATATTGTCGGTTTCTGCAGATTTTTAATCGGTGATAGTGCCACATTAAGGAGCAAAAATGTAATGTCTATTATAATATTATCGAGGAAAAGTCCAGTTACCTACCTGGTCTGTTTATTAGTATTCATTTAGCTACATGCGTTTACGATTTAGTTATTTCCCATCAACTGCAACTGAGTTACCGTGTTATGACAAGCCAAACCATTGCTGACGTACGTTTCTGCCGTGAATTCCACGTAGTTATTTGGGTTGAGAGCAGGTAAAGTATTGAAGGCAGCCAATGAAGAAGGAATGTTACGGCTATCACTCAAATTAGTCACCACATCATTGGTCAAATCGGGTGTTTGTCCCAGCAGTCCAACCAATCGGAGCAGCATCAGGGCCATGACCACCAATCTCATTGCGTCATTGAAGCCTGAAAAAATAAATAAATAAAAGCTTTGAACTGTTCAAATAATTTCAGTTTAGAATCAAATTTATTTCTCATGACTTTTTTTTTTTTAATTGTTTGAAACCAAGTATTATAAGGTATTTTGCTTCATAAAGATTTAATCTCTCAATATTTAGGCTTCACCTTGCCTAAAACAAGATTTGAAACATTTACTTCTGTTTGTACTGAATGTAGCAACGAGAATGTTATGCAGGGAAACGAACATTAAGCATTTATCATCGCAATGTACGCAGCGTGAAAAATATTGTAAGTTTTAATTTTTCATCTCTATACTTGACAGTTTTTCATCTTATGATTTATTAGCTCTTGTTGTTTTTATTTCCCCGCCCTTGGCCTGGTGGTGAACATCAGTCAGTGAGTCAAGGTTACATAAGTAGCTACTTGTGTCAGGGTCAAGAAGGGTCTGTGATATTTGGTGCGAGGGCGTGGGAGGAACAAATCTGACCAAGATGGCCATTGAGGGCGAGCAAAAACCTTGAGCTCGAATTCTTCCCTGCAGCTTACTCTTGACATCTCTACCACCTGACCGCAATATTAACGATCTTTGGAAATAAAAGGAAATGTCGTCCATTATCTTGTTATTTGTCATCCTGCCCTGTTTTACGCTTCTGAACACAAAAAGAACAACACCATCTTATCTACATTTACATATATAATACGGAGCAGGCGGCCAAGTCACCGGCTTCGCCATTCTGTCGGATAATCAAGTACCTCACCCTGTAGTGCCATCTGTTGACGGGATTCGCCTTCAAATTCTGGTTGGGACACCTTTCCAACGTCTTCGAACAGATGGCGCCACTTACCAAACCTGCCATGTAATCGTCTATTGACGGCCTTGGACTACAAGTTCGGGTTATAATACCTTTTGCTAAGTCTTCGGAGAGATGGCGCCACTTACCAGACCTGCCGCACCGTTTTTGGGCTCGTTTTTTGGTATTGTTGTTGTTGTAGTACCAAAGCGGCCTACAAAGTTTTAGTCGCGTGGACTGTGCCATTGTCGGCGTTTGAGCTAAAAAAAAAAAAAAAACAACCCGTGTCTACTAAACCAGACAACTTTAAACCAAACGACGATTGGTTCTTAATTTCGAGCGAAAATGGCAGCCTGATACGATGGATAAGCGCATTTATTTCCTAAATGTTCACTTCCACAAAGGAGTCGAATTGTTTTTCAAAGGGTTTCAAAGGGTTTAACGAGCGTTAACCACTCCTGGTCATCTGCCCGAAGCCCTAAGGCCCTAATTGTTTTTAAGTGGGCGGCAACAATCGTTGCTTGCAACAATGTCGCCATGCACGGTACCGAGGTGAATTGTTTCAAAGGATTAACTTACACATAAGAGTTACTTGCTTACTGAATGCTGGATTGCTCAGGGCTTTTTTTAACCGTCAGTCAATCACATGCCAACGACTTTTCCGGGGCTGCACCAAAGGGAGAATGTCACAGGGCGACGTTTTCGGGGAGGGGGAGGCGGGCAAGCATGTATGGGGGGACACGTATGCAAATCCGGGAGGGGCCAGGAGTGTGGGGATTGGCGGTTAAAGTAATTGTGGGGGGGGGGGGAGGCCATATGTGGGAGCCATTCACATGTTCGGTCTTCGGTTTGATAAATTTAAAACCAAAGACCAAACACCTGAGGTGCCAGAGGCAGGCGGAGAGACATTCAGAACGCACATTATGGCAGTGCAGGAACGGGATACAACGGGGTGCGGCAGGGGAAGGGGGAGTAGGGTGGGTAGGGGGGGGGGATGCGCACGGGCACAACTAGTTATGTATAATACGCTTAGTTCAAAGAGTTCAAAGGGTTTAACGAGCGTTAACCACTCCTGGTCATCTGCCCGAAGCCCTAAGGCCCTAGTTAGGGCTTAGTTGGGATAAATGAACACAGCAAGCAAGTTCATCATGCACTATAATGAAAGTGGGCGAGCAGGTTCATTCTTTGCACGGTAGCAAACAAAAAGGGCGAGCGGCCGACAATGTGAACAGATGTGTCCTGTAACAATCAGTAACAAACTAAATATTGCTTCAATAATGCTGGCCAGAGCCGAGTTGAATAGTTTCAAAGTTGGTTGAGTAACAATCACTGCATGCATGATCGTTGTTGCGGGCTTATCGCGCTTGGTACCAAAACAGGGAAACGGGCAATTCAGCCACACTGAGAATAAGAGTGAAGCCCTTCATTGAAAACCCTATTTACTTTCCTAAAGACCAAACACCAGAGGTGCCAAGGGAGGGAGCAGGGATGGGGGGGAGGGATTCACACCACACAAGGGTGGGGGGTGCGGGAGAAAAACAGGGGGTACTATGGGACAAGTACGACCACACAATTGGGTAATGCGGTGCGGGTGGAGGTGCAGAAGGGTAAGTGAGAGAGAGAAAGACGGGGGGGGGGGGGGGGAACGAATGATGGCCATTTTCATGATTTCATGCTGCCCAGTAAAGTATTTCGATGGCGCATATGGGAACCAGCTAGACCGGCGTATGTTACGCCGGGGTACAGCTAGTTTTATAAAATTTAACTTATTTTTCGCTTTTTATTTAGTTTTCCTACCAATATCTGGCGCCTATAATCATCCGCCGTTCAACTTTTTTCTCATCAAAATAATTATTTTACTTCTCAGGAATAAACAGACGTTCATTATTCATTGTCAGGGCCGGATTTACAGCGAGGGGCCCACGGCCCTACGATGATTGAAGCCTCGAGACGGGGCGAGGGATGATCGGCGAACTGGAAAATCGTATAATTGGAAGAACGTATACAGTATAACAGTATAACGAAAAATCGTCTAACACGAAATTCGTATAATGGAAAACCGTCTAACGTCTCTGCCTCGCTTGCACTGCCACGCTCCCTGCGGCTATAGATAACATCAGAAACAGCAACCATATTATTATCCAGTTATATAATTATTCATTATACGACATTACGTTTAGATGGTTTTCCAGTTTTTTATTTAAGCAGATATTAGACAATTATCCCATTAGACGATTTTCCAGTTAAACTTTCATCTGTCGCCCCCCCCCCCCTTCCACCGCCGGGACCACAGTCTTATATTTTAAACGCCAGTTATCGAAACCCAAAAAAATATTTGAAGAAACTTTATTCCAATGAAGGAAAATGTTGGCACATACTATCTCTAGTATCATGTCTATTTTTATCTATCACTCTTTTTGAATTAACTATTTAATAATTAATTGCTATGTTTCTGAAAAATGCTTTTATGAAGTGTGCATTAAGCCTAGAAATAGCAGAAAATAGAAATACCAACAATATTTGTTATTTCTTAGTCGAGTTGGTTCAGCGAAAGGCCATGTTACCAACTCCGAAATTGGGTAAAGAAACAAGTGGCGGATCTGCCAGGTGGGGGGGGGGGGGTAGATGGGGCAGCCCTTCCCCCTTAGATGCCTTTATTGTTTAATTAATTATTTAGTGCGTGCTCCATACATAAGAGGAAGGTCTTAAAATGACCTAACATAATGTGGCGAACAGCATATATGATCACAAAAATTTGCGACGCCCCTTCCCCCTCAACAAAATATCTTTGTTTAATAGCACGTAATAGCCTCAGGAGCGAAAATCTTGGGGGTGGGGTGGGAACACCCCACCCCCAAACCAAAAGCCGGGGTTGGGGGACAAACTAGTTTTCTAAAGTCCCGTCCCCCCCCCCCCCCCCCCCCCCCCCCATTACAAATTTCTAGATCCGCTTCTGGAACCATTATCTTTAAGACACAGACCAAAACTACTGTAAAATTGATGCTGTACAAAGTGTACAAATGTGAAACTTCATGAATCATTAAGACTTTAAAATATTGTTGTGTGCTGTTTCAGTTGCCTCATCCCCCCCCCCCCAACCCCCTCTGTTCTTCTTTTCAGTTACTAGCTCGTTAAAGGGGGCCTCAAAGAAGTGAGGGCCACGGACCCCTAACTACCTAACTCCGCCTCTGTTTATGATAATCCACCCAAAACCAAAACTGGTAGAAAAACCCGCCAAGTTTCCAAAAACGGTCGGCCTTTGAAGGCAGTGATATCATTCCACCAGGGAAAGGCCGCCAAGGTTAATCCTATTAGCCAAGTTAATCGCACATACTAATAGTTCGAAAGTTAAATGAAAACTAGAAGATTGCTACTAGCGGTAGCAATCTTCAAGTTTTCATTTAACGTTTAAAGTATTATTCGGTGCGATTAACTTGGCTAATAGGATTAACCTTGGCGGCCTTTCTCTGGTGGAATGATATCACTGCCTTCAAAGGCCGACCGTTTTTGGAAACTTGGCGGGTTTTTCTACCAGTTTTGGTTTTGGGTGGATATCACAACTTTCATAGGACTGTGAACGTACATAAGATAACACCGTCTGTTTAGGATGCTTCAATCTCATTTTTGCACACACTGACTAACAATCGCTGATTTCGTTCGCTTCGCTCACTCAATCAGCGCATCCCCTTCAGTTGTTTTGTTAATCCCTGCAACTTGCCCTTAATTTTTCAAGATTTCGTTCACATTTAGTCATGCAGAAACCCCCGAAGGTCGCTGTTACTAAAACAGGAAAATGCGAAGCATTTTTGGAGGGGTTATTAACCAAAAAACCCATTAGCTCGTGTATGCTCGTATTGTTGCGTAACCATCATCTAACGTGCATCCCTTTATTCTTACGCAATCCACGGCAACGTTAATGTTTCTTTATTTTGTCCTTCGTTACAGTTCAGTTTTTAGTTCGTCCAGGCTCTTACAATAAATCTAAGGACCAGTCTTGATTGTTGAAGCCATTGTTGCTTAAAATCTTTGGTTGCAAGTTGGAAAAGAAACGAAATTTAAATTCGCCGGTGGCAAATTTCAAAACCCTCCCACGCATTTGTCCTGACCCCTACAACCCCCAAACCAACAAAAGGACCATCCTCAGATCACCAAGCATCCGTGTGCAAAAATTCAGGTACGTAGGCCTTCGCAATTTTGCGCTAGCCATGAGCAAAAAGTCTATGGGATTTAACATGGGAAAAATCTTATTAGCTAGCTAGCTAGCTAGCTAGACAGTAACATAAAAACAACGTTATTGACGCATCTTTTTCTCTATGATTGGTGGACACTCATCCTTTAAATTTTAGTTTTTCTTTATCTCTGACCCTTCCCCTTACATTTTCCACAATTTGAAACATTTCTGTCGCATTGGGATTTATCCTCAACATGCCAAAATATGCTTTTAGTTGCTTACAGTTAACAGACACATGTCTGCTAGTGAGCCGCCTTTTTATCATTAACAATCAATTTTTAACAATCGGATGTCTACAATGGGATGATCTGCTGTTACTTGGCGGCGACACACTAGCGTGTGTCTAGACAAGGGTTTTGGGAAAATAAGTTAAAAACGAACAATAAGTTAAAAATGGATGGCCTCTTACAAGAAAACAAGTTTATTCCCGTTTTCTTATGTGTAAGCAGTTTGCGTAAATAAATGATAAGCAGCAGTAAGTTTAACGAGGCACTACAGTAAGATTATGATATCAAAACCTTACAGAAAGAGCAATTTGTGTGTTTTTCCTGTCTTTACCTCAATTAATTTAAACCTCACCACAACCATCGAGCAAACTGGTTTTTATTTACTAATAACAAAAACCTATGCGGACATACTTGAACATCACCTAACACAGCCACGCTTTTATGGTATTTTAGCATTTGCACTTCCTCACTACGCACATTGACCAGTATATTGGGTCCTAGTTTGAGCTTATTGGGGAGTGTTACATAATCTTTTCCGGCAAAACGTCTAAAGATTTCAAGGCCTAGTTCAGTGCACACACAGTGCTTGACAACCCATCCACTTCCTTCCACTGCAAATTGTCCAATACTATGCAGAATTTTGTTTGACATTTCCGAGAGAACCTCCTTGCTCCCCACTCTGACCAGGTTGGAATTGAAAAAAGCTTTAATTGTTTCCGTATTATCCGTCGCTTTTTCAAAGCGAATGCATAATCCAATTTGAGCTTTTATGTTTACCATATGACATCGACATTGTTCTAAAAGATTCCAGTATTTGTCTTCGTACCGCTCCAACAAAATCAAGGGCTCGGAGTGCATTTCATCCAACTTAAAATCCCGCTTGAAAGTCAAGAAGCAGCTGTTAAATCGCGCACTAGATCAAAACCTCCTAAATCAAAACTGAACGGCCTCGCCTCAAGTTCGGTATCATCGGTCACCTCCATCTTGTCTTTCAAATCGTGAATCATGTAGGACAGTGTCCAGTCGATTCTGGTATTAACACTGGCGATAGTCAGTGTTAGTAAGGGTCGACCTAGGATCTCTGTGTTAAACTTTCAACTTTGAGAGCTTATAACTCCGTCAAAATTGAAAAAATTTAAACCAAATTTGGAATCTAGCCTTGACTAGTCAAGGCCTGTCTACAGTCCAAAAATTGTGAAATTCAGTCCAGCCAAACCCGAGATACAGAGAGGTGCCAAATAGACAACTTCTTCTTCTTCTTGGTCTTGGTCTTGTTCTTGGTCTTGTTCTGGGGATGTACCTTTCGCCTGTCCTCTCTACAGGTCAAACTATTTGTCCTGTAAAGCTGGTTCTTAGCCCATTTTACAGGTATTGCTCCGTAGATGTGCCCTTTCCATAAGGCCTTTTCTAATTGGTCAAGTGGTTCAGGGGTTACGGAGCTCTAAATGACCAGATTGATTGTTTTACATTGTTTTAAACATTGTTATTATGCAACAATGCCATTTAGCAAACGCCAGCTGCAAGACATAGACTGAAGATTAAAGGATTTGTTTCTATTGTTAACACTAGCCACAGCCAGGTTAGTTAAGGGCCATAGCTATTTACCGAGATTAAAGGCGGCGCAACAAAACAAACAATAAATTAATTATAAAGGTGCCACACATACCCAACCCCTCATCCACCACCACACCTATTTATTACAATTCTCAAAGTAACACGGATTAATAAACAAAAACGTATCGTTAAAAGTTAAAAGTAAGGGTCTAAAAGTCAGAACCTGTAAGGAACACGGACAAGCTTTGACTGTAAGGGTCTAGGTGTCAAATTTGTCCAGTAAGACGCTGCTAAGCATTACACCCTTACTACCCGGTGATCATGTTAATGACTTAGTACGGAAAATTGGAAATTAGCCAACAGCGAAAATCATACACTAGAGATAACGTAATTCAGTATGCCACCTTTATGCACTTACGTTAAATCGGAGTAGCATGACCCGGATTCGAACCGGCCACCCAGTTCGCCCCCAGATCACTTGCATAGCTCCTTAATCTCTCCGTTGCACTCTGATGAAACGTAAGTGCATAAAGGTGGCTTACTGAACTACGTTATTTCTAGTGTACGATTTTCGCTGTTGGCTAATTTACAATTTTCCTTAGTATTATTTACAGCGATTTATGTCCGTTTATTAATGACTTAGTAACTCAGACAGAATGGGTGTACCCGCTTACGCTTGTAGCAGGTTGTCTTGCTTGGGATCGCTGCCATGTTATCAAACCGAAAAAAAATGTCAACCTAAAGCAAAGTAGGAAACCCACACCCCCCACTATCATTGGATCATCTCATGGGTCTTTATAGGACGATTTCATGCAGCTGTTCGTCAAAAACCGGGTAGTAAGGGTCTAATGCTTAGCAGCGTCTTACTGGCCAAATTTGACACCTAGACCCTTACAGTCAAAGCTTGTCCGTGTTCCTTACAGATTTTGACTTTTAGACCCTTACGTTTAACTTTTAACGATACGTTTTTGTTTATTAATCATCTATAGGTACGACTAGAGATCTGACGTTGGTTACTACCAGGTTGAAATTTGCGGGGATTTGAGAAATTATTCCTTTCTTCAACCGGGTCTTGAGTTTAGGAAAAGAAAATTTAAGTCTTTTTTTTTTACGAATCTCCAATTTCCTTTCCACGTTGTTTTACAGCCCCGCCACACTTGTGCCGTTTATGCGCGAGACCGTCCGAGTAAGTCTAACCGTACGATTTGCAGGTTACGTTATATTTTCCTTCGTGACGCCTTTCGTGCCTCCGTTTATAGTTAGGCGGCAGAGATGGTAAAATTCAAGGAATTGTTCACTTTTTCATAAAGCATGATGAACGCACATACATACCTGCAAGATCAAATTTAGATATGGAGCCGCTTCGAAATTTACCCATGGAGCCCTTAAAATCCAAGATGTAACTCCTTAAAGGGACACCCGGCCTGCCTTATAACATTCCGCATGCCAAATTACAGCTACGCGCAGATCATCATCCGAGCAATTACAGTGCCAAGGTCGGCTGGGGTGGTAGCAGCGTTCCTCACATAGCTGCTGTCTCGGTTGGCTTTGTGAATAGTACACGAGACAGAATCAAGTCAACGATTGTGTCGTCACAAACCGGAATGATTCTCGTATTTTAAAATCACAATTTATAATTTTCTAGGCTAGTGTCTTATAATTTTGCTTCGGCGATCTATTGGAATAATTAATTTTAATTTTTACCGCATAAGTCTATTAGATTTTAGATCTCATGGTAATTATTAAAAAATTAGTAGATGTACACACAGAGATGAAACGTCATGATTATTGTATGCGCGCAATGCATCATTTAGTGACGGTTCGTTAGTAAATAAAGTTCCATTATATTCAACAGAAAATCTCCTAGACGCCACATTTAAAAAAAGATTTTTAGCAAGGGAAAGACTAACGGTAAGGAAATACACCTTTGGGGCCGTACTTGATGTGGAGGATCGAGAAAAATGGCGCTGGGAGGTATATCCCTTTAACGGTCAAAACAACAAATCAAAAGCATAATGTGAAACAAAAACGTTCAACACACAATTCTGGATGTGAAAGCCGATATAAATCTTTTACGTAAAAGCAACCATTCAACCCGAAAATCGTATTTCAAATATATCACCCTTAAAGGACAATTACATCCATTTTGACATGCATGTTTGACTTTTGGATCACTTACACAATGACTAAACACAAGAATTGCGGTAAGAATACGTTACTTACGTCCGATATAACAATTTAACTACTGCATCACCAAAACACGACACGGAGATCGCCATTGTTTTGCTGGAACGCTCAGATATTAATGCCGACAGATGTCACTTTTCGATTTCGACTCGCAGCCTATTGAGAAAGCTTTATTGACTGTGAGGAGCTCAAACGTCTGACGGCCTTATCTGGTCAGCAGTGTAGTGGCCAGCTAAGGCCGTCAGACACTTGAGCTCCTGACAGTCACTACAGCTATCTCAATCGACTGCGAGTCGAAATCGAAGAGATCCGTCTGTCGGCATTAATTTCTGCGCGTTCCAGCAAAACAATGGCGACCTCCGTGTCGTGTTTTGGTGATGCAGTAATTAAATTGTTATATCGGACGTACGTAACGTATTCTTACCGCAATTCTTGTGTTTAGTTATTGTGTAAGTCATCCAAAAGTCAAACATGCATATCAAAATGGATGTAATTGCCCTTTAATTTATGCATACACTCCTTTTTGCAATAGGTTGTTATAGTAATTTTCGGGTTCAAAGTGCACTTGCAAGCCGTCTAATAGCCTGAAATGGACATGCTTAGGATATACTGAAAGGTGGGGAGCTTTTCTTTCCATCACTCCTAACCAAAATTGTTTAGCTCAATTAAGGCCTGTCCTCCGCCCATTTAAAGGAGTAGAGGTAATGGCGTAGGAGCGATAGTGTATGGTGATTTTCGAATTCGAACCCCTCTTACGAGCTCTGTAATAGCCAGAAATGGACATACTTAGGATATTCTGAAAGACTAGAATTTATTCTTTCCGTTAATCCTAAACGAAATTATTTAGCTTAGTAAGGGACCGTCCTGCTCCTATTTAAAGATGGC
Organism: Lithobius niger; assembly: GCA_023313725.1. Classification (NCBI taxonomy): domain Eukaryota; kingdom Metazoa; phylum Arthropoda; class Chilopoda; order Lithobiomorpha; family Lithobiidae; genus Lithobius; species Lithobius niger. The sequence continues at coordinate 47,368 of JAHWFP010163712.1, forward strand.
GAGGTAACGGCATAGTGGTGAGTTTCGAATTCAAAGTGCTGTTGTGAGCTCTAATGGACAAATATTTGGATATTCTGAAAGGTTGGAATCTATTATTTTTATAACTCTGACCCAAAATTGTTCAACTTAGCTAGGGACCTCCTACGCTCATTTAAAGACGACGAGGTAGTGGCGGAAGTATATGGTGATTTTCGAATTCAAAGTGCTCTTACGAACTCTAATAGCCCAAAAGGACATGCTTAGGATATTCTGAAAGACTGAAATTTATTCTTCTGTTATCCCTAATAGAAATTGTTTAGCTTAGCAAGGGACCGTCCTATGCCCATTTAAAGGTGACGTGGGAATGGCACAGCGTATCGTGAGTTTCGAATTTAAAGTGTTATTGTGAGCTCTCTAATAGCCAGAAATAGACATGCTTAGGATATTCTGAAAAATAGGAATCTATATTATTTCCGTCAATTCTAATCGAAATAACCAATTGAAAAAAGGAGCGTTTGTGGGAATTAGTGGTGATATATTTGAGATATAATTTTGGGGTTGAATGGTTGCTTTTACGTAAAAGATGTATGCCACCTTTCCTGTCCAGGATTGTGTGCTAAACGTTTTTGGTTCAGATTATGCTTTTGATTTGTTGACGGTTAAGGAGTTATAGACAAAATAACAGTTTTTCAACCGCCATTTTGACCGCCATTTCGGCTTTAAGGGCTCCTGGGTAAATTTCGAAGTGGCTCCATATTCAGAAATGATGTTACAGGCATGTAGGTCCATCATGCCGATTTTCATGCTTTTATGAAAAAGTGAACGATTCTTCGGCTCTGCCGTCTTCTCGCAGTATTGGCACGGGAAAATCTCAATGTCCAACATTGGAAGATCACGATTTTTTTCTTCGTCGATCACTTTTGGTCCTTTTTTTTATCTTCCGTTGTCGAAATCGTCTCTTCATTCGTCGGAAAAGACGAATGTGAAATCTGGTGCGAACCCATACATAGCTTTTACCAAATCGGGGAAATACTTCCAACAAGCTTCGCAGTAATATATACCGCCAAACTTGATTTTTTTCAGGCATAATCATATTTCCATCGCATCGGTCGTAGTGCACCAAAATTCATCGAAGGAAGAAACGAGTCCTCCGCAATCGAAACAAGTAAAGTTTACTACGCAAGGCTTCTGCAAATGATTTCCACTTCTTCTTGCGATAAAAACGCAACCTTGCATTTCTTGCACTGGAACCTCGAAACCACCTCGTACTGGCAGCCATGGTTGATATGAACTTACGGAATTATCTGCACCTTTTATACCCACCGTGCTTTATCCACCAACCCACGTGCTAGAAAGTTACACCCCCCCCCGAAAACACCGTAAAAATACGCATACGGGTTTCCCTTGCTACTAAACAACCGGAAGAAAAAGAACCAAACAATCGGAAGAAAAACCACAAAACCATAAGAAGAAGAAGATCCAAAAGAAGAACACGAACAACAACCTAAAGAACAACATATAAAACGTTAGCTTATATGTCAATTCTGGGGAAAACTACAGGGTTTCAAAGTATGACGTTTAACATGGAAGCTCATGCTGAGGCTTACGTAACAAGAAGATACAAGAAAGCAGCAGTCAGGCATTGCAAGGACCAGATGGCCTTGTGACAAGTGATGGAATTCAAAACGAAATTACAACATGAATATTCCCAAGTCCTATAGACGTGTATATATTTATGAGCTCCTCCTGTCACTAAATTACCACTATCCACTTTCCAAAATTTAACAAACTTGCGGCGACATTTCCACCTAAACCATGGCACCAGCTATCAATGCCACCCCTGCACCCAATAATAGGGAGTATGACGAGTTTTAAACTACGCTCCATAATGTCACTTGACGCTACGTTCGTTTCACAGGCCCATGGTAGACACGTCCAAGCACGTTAATTGATCCATTAGAGTGAATGAATCACGCGTGGCCAGAGTGATATGGCCCTGTTCTTAAGCAGGTGGATTTTCACTTTTTCTAACGAAAAGCTGGAAATATGCAGGGTGGCATTCCCCGACCGCACTTTTTTTATGTTTGTCATCACCCATGTCAGAAGAGAGTTCAACTCCCAGGTATGTTACCAAAGTAAGCCAAGACAATTAAGCCGCAATGGCGCAATCATTTCACCATCGCCACCGAAAACCACCTCCACGAGGTTAGGTTAGACTTACCTGCTGTCTCTTTCATTTTCATTAAGACAAATGCACCAATTTGACTAGGAGAATAAACCTTGGCCTGGCCGGTCATATTTTCTTCTTACAATTTCATGGTTACTTGCAGTTTGTTGAAAAAAATAAATAAGGTAAGCAGCATGAAGGAACTTTCCAGTCTCTCACATTTCCTCCACATTTGCACTAAACTTTGTACAGAAAAAACAACCAAAATATTTTTTGGTTTGATTTGATTTAATAGAGAAGGGTGATTCTGATTGTTGCATTTATTTTACCACATAAAACCCATTTGATAGCTTTGATTTGCTGTCTTTATTTTAGAAATAGTGTCGACCAGGTCGGGATGTAACGAATTTTCGTGTTAAATAAGTACGGATGGAGACCTATTTACGCTGCCTTTTGGATTTAAACGTCAGACTGCCTGAGCAGTGAATTGAACCCCACAATGTTTGAAATGAAAGGTGGAAGTCCTACTGCTAACACTAAGTCATACTGGCCTAGGATTTCGACCTATGGTTTCGAAGATCATGGGTTCAATTCCCCGCTCAGGCACTCTGACATTTAATTCCAAAAGGCAACGGAAATAGGTTTGCATCCGTATTTATTTAACACAGCCCATTTGGCTCTCCGTCCTACTTTAAACTTGACTGATTTGCTTCAGACAACAAATGAATAGCTTATAGTATGAATATAATTATGAATACCGTATGAAAATAATGAAAGTGTGATACGATTTTGATTAAAGGCACATAAATCCCTCCGTTCTGGCCGCTTTACTCTGCGTCACCTACGCTAAAATATAGTTCAAACGACCGCATCGCGCATTGCTCTAGACACTAGTCATACTCATTTCGGGGCCGCTGCAACGTGACACATCGTACGACCAAGTCGCAAACATGAGCGAAGGATTAATTATCCTTTTTCCAGGGCCGCGGCTTGCCAGCGATGTGGCGGGAGTTATATACCGCTCGGACCGAGCCGTTTAAAACAAGCCAAATAACATTCACGCGCCACTACTGACATCTGCATCGTACCCTTAGACCAGCAAATGAAAGGTAAATCAGTTTATATAAAACTATTTCCGGTAATGTATCGAGTGAAACTGTTAAAATATACCGGAGGGAGTTGTGATTTTAATAGGCGAATATAAAGCTACACAATAATGCTTTGTAGAAATGCATTGCTGGGTTTTTGTTGTTTCACTGATTTTAAGAATTTTTTTTTTAGTAGGACCACGTTACATCCTGCGCTCTACGCTTAGCGTTATTTATTTTTTGCATCAATGATATTTTACATTGATTACCACAGCACATCTTTAAAAAAAGGCGTTTCTTTCAGACGAAAGAGGCGGTGGGTAAATTCAACGTGTAGGAGAGGTCAATTGATCCAACCGTATTATTGCATATTCATGCTGGAACGTGCAAATCCCAGCCGCACATCAAGTCACGTGCTCAACCTCGAGACCTTTCTTGAATACTCATGGGATCTCCTCAATGGCGAAACCCCCCCCCCCCCCCAACGCCCTTCCCCTTCCTCCTTCCCAACCCGCTTTAAAGAATTCCTTTTAGTCGAACCTCAATCCACCAGAGGACGGAGTCAGCCCCTCTTTCAAATGTTCGCTCTTCCTAAATTTGCCAATAATTCCAACAAACGACAACGAGAAAGACCGTTCCCATAGCAACGTCTCTTCCGTTATTACAAATGTGCAGAAAACTGGATTTTTTTTTCTGGGTAAGACTTTTTTTTAGTAGCTTTGAAAATTTGGAGGCGTCACTTCTTCGGGAAAGAAATGTTCTCGCTTTTTAGCTGTACGGAAAACTTTCTCTTCTATAAGACTTATAAAAAAAAATGTTTGACGTCAGACGTCAACTTAAAGGGATCCCAGCGCCATTTTTCTCGATCCTCCACATCAAGTACGGCTCCAAAGGTCTATTTCCTTACCGTTAGTCTTTCCCTTGCTAAATATCCTTTAATCCTTTTTGAAATGTGGCGTTTAGGAGATTTTCTGTTGAATATAATGGAACTTTATTTACTAACGAACCGTCACTAAATCATGCACTGCGCGCATACAATAATCATGACGTTTCATCTCTGTGTGTACATCTACTAATTTTCTAATAATTACCATGTGATTATACAATCTAATCTATCAATCCAATCTATCAATCCAATCTATCAATCCAATCTAATACAATCTAATAAACTAATGCGGTAAAAATTAAAATTAATTATTCCAATAGACCGCCGAAGCAAAATTATAAGACACTAGCCAAGAAAATTATAAATTGTGATTTTAAAATACGAGAATCATTCCGGTTTGTGACGACACAACCAATGGGTTCACGCTGGCTGGACCTGGCTGGACTATTAGGCGCAATGCCAATTGAGACGGTAGCTACGTTTTCGTTGCGAGGAACGAAGCTACCGTCTCAGTTAACTTTAGCTGTGGTAAATACGCGGATGTGATCGTCGCGTGGGTGTTGTGAGGCAGGCGGAAGGTTATAAGGCAGGCGGTATTTTGCTTTAAAGGAAAATTCAGTTGGTGTACATTTACTTCAAAAAGTCTCTTTGGCACCACTTACATCCATTAGACACACAAAAAGTAGTAAATATTGAGAGTGGCGTATATACCGGGGTGACGGGTGAGAAGCAGTTCATGCGCACCCCCCCCCCCTTCCCCCAAGAACGAGCCCAGTGAGCGTATAAACCCTTGGAAAATATTTTTTTTGTAGAGCCGTATATTAAATTTAGTTCACAAATAAACTGGTCGGTCGTACGTACACTTAAAAGTTAAGTTGAGGCGGCATAAAATTTACCCTCCCTCCAGAAAAAATAAAAATACTTATTTACGCCACTGACTACCGTTGTTGCACATACGTCCAAATAATGATTTTCTCAAAGGTACGCGATTTGATTCAAACAACACCTCCATTGTAATGAGCCAAAACTGGATTTGGCTTCCCATCTCCAGGCTGGGCCAAAAATCGTATTTTATCAAAGCAGTCCAAAGAGTCATTAACTTCCGGGCACGCACATGCGAGAACTGACGTGGAGCCGGGAAGCAAGACACGCAATTTCGGCCCCTCGCCAGATTTGGCTTTAGAAAGAAAATTCCTTTCCCGCACGAAGGTCGTTTACACGCCACTGCTTGAGACCGAGACACGCTTCTAGTAATATTTTTCACACATATTTGTTAGGTAAAAACAAGAGAGCCTAATTTTTTTTTTTAACGTAGGTTTTTTTTCTGCAAAAGTAAAACGGTCAGTAGTTCTACAACTGTCCGCATGGGATCGCGACTCAGAACAAGTGATAGAACGCCTCCTGGCAAAACCATTGCAGTGGGAGAACCGGAGCGGAGGTCTTCCCCCCCCCCCCCTCCTCACCCCATTTTCCCCCTCACCATAACGACGATAAAAATCACCAACATTCACGAAAAATTCGTGGTATCACTCTACAATATTTCATAAGTTGCTTTTTAGTTCTTCGCTAGATAACACAGACACAAAGTAAATGTATTTTGTTGGCTTGAAACCTAATGGCCTATCATCCGTCACTGCACGCGCTGAATCGTGACGTCAAACGTTTAGCACCGAGAAAAGGATGCCAGTAAAGATAAAAAAAAAATAGTCCGGTTAAAAATACATTTAAGAAAAAGTGAGACCAACAACACATGATTTTGATCGAGAAATGAGGTATTTTGGGAGAAAAAAAGAGATAAAGTTGAGAATTCAAGGAAATAGCGGGCACGAAATAATTACGTCATGATGAATCTCCAACAAATGACGCTCAGATGACGTAATTACTTTTAAAGATCCACTACCACGGTTATGAATGAGGACGTTTTGAACGATAGATGACGTCACCCTTAGTTAAACAAAAATTTTATGGGATGAATTTTTTTTATTAAGCATCACGATTTGATGACGATATGTTTGGTGTCACGTTAAGGTATTTTAAAATATTACCTTCCAGTATATAAATGGGGGGGGGGTTCTTTATATGTACTGTGCGAGTAACAGAAACGCTGGCCCTGATCGTTTCGGGTCGCGAGCAATTATAACCGGTAAATCGACAACGACTCACGGATATCTACTACTTAATCAGTTATCTTTCTTGCAAGCACGAGACTGGTCTCGAAATTGAGCCCCCGCATGGTGGGGGCTTGGCGGTCCTGTATCGGGTAAATTTGGCCATCCATTGTGAGGTGAGATCCTCTAAGGCTGAGGCGCTTTCAATTATTATGCCGGGTCTAAACCTTAAATTTATCCTTGGGTATTTGCCAAACAGTTACTGTAACGTTTCAGTTGAAAACCTGGGTCACTTTATGGTGTCCAACATTGATACCAGGTACCAAAATGTGATTGTTGGTGATTTTAACCTTTCACCTGTGGAATGGGACCACCTTACCGCATCAAGCTTGAATCACCGAAATTTCTTAGATATCATCCGCCCATTGGGACTTACACAATTTGTTCTACAACCCACCCGTGGTGAAAATATACTCGACGTTATTTTCGCCCAGGATGAGCTTCTAATCTTTGATGTTGATGTGAGTGAACATCTTGGGACTAGTGACCATTGTATGGTTACTTTTTCTGTCAACTGCGCAGAATTTGGTAATTTACCACCTCCTGCCCACATGGGTAAGATGGATTTCAATGCTCTTCGGAATAAATTGACCCTAGTGAACTGGCATGTGGACGTGTTCCGCTCTTGCGATGGGGTGGACTCGACCTGGTCCAGGTTTTTGGAAATTGTTGATAAACAGGTCAGAAGCTCCCGTGGTAAGCCAACCACGAAGCGTGGATTGGGTGCTCGCTTGCCAGCTTATATTAGAAGGGTTGCCAGGCGAAAACTCGTCAAGTGGCGGCGTTTTCGTGTGTCACAGACAATGGAGGACCGTATTGGTTATAACTGCTTGGTTGAGGAATATGATCACCTTGTTTCTGACTGGCGTTCCTCCCAGGAGATCAAAATTATTAAAGAATGAAACCTTTCTGCTCTGTTTCGATTTTACCGCTTTCAGACCAGAAAAAAGCGTCGACTGCCTCCTTTAAAGTTGAATAACAATTATATTACGGACGAACCTGATAAGGCAAAT